>BHEV01028693.1:0-15412 GCA_004319985.1 Emydocephalus ijimae | reverse complement strand
CCATGGCACCATCTGCATGTCACCGTTGATACCTATTCAGGATTTATTATGGCAACACCTCAACGAGGAGAGGCTACAAAAGATGTAGTCAACCATTGTCTCCGTACCTTCAAACATGTGGGGCCACCAATGGAGATCAAAACCGATAATGGCCCTGCTTACATGAGCACCGCCTTTGCAGAATTTTGTCATCGATGATCAATTACACATAAATTTGGCATTCCCTACAATTCCACTGGTCAGGCCATTGTGGAACGAGCTCATCAGACACTAAAACAAGCACTCCTTCACACAAAAACTAAAACAGGGGAGATGTGGGAATAAACTTTGGCCTGAGCTTGAGCAATGATTAATATAATGCCTTATACATTCAGGCCTGTCTAAAGGTCACTAAGATAGTACAAAGAAAAGAGAACAATAAGAACAAATACAAAGAGGCAGCTTAGACAACTGCAAACAAGCCTGTACTATATCTAATTATTAATCCACAATGTAATTGCTTACTATGCACAAAAATCTCAATAAAAGGAAGCACTGGAATTTTATTCTGGGCTCCCATCCTGAGTACACCAGCCTCTGTGTCTCATTCTTCCCATGGGAGACCACCACACACCTACAGACAGAATCTTGGCAAATTAAAGCAGACTATTTGCATCATTAAAGATCTATATTGAGAACTTCTGAAGAGGAGCTCTCTTGACCATTTTTGTCCCAACCAAACTACTTCAACTGTTCTCTCTTTTGCTCCTTTAGAATGCAGTCCCTCCCTCCTGGGAACCTAAATTATATTCCACCACATTTTTGGAGGAAGAGCAGTATAGGAATAAAAATAATCTTGTTGTTAAAAAAAAAATAAGGTTCACCTGAATATAAATGTATGCAATTGTGCTATAAATATTTTGACAGATTCACCAGCCGAGTTAATATAAATTATAAATAATCTCCCAAATTTTACTTTGTTGGGATAATGATTATATGCTGCTGCTTCCTTGGTTATTGTGCTTGTTCCAAAGATGACACATGAGTTACAGCATAGTACCTTTATGAGTATGAGAAGATAAATTGTCATAGCACACACTGGTAGTCCTCAATTACAACAGTTCATTTAATGACCATTCAAAGTTATAACAGCATTGAAAAAAGTGATGTATGTGACCATAATTCAGATGCTTGGCAACTGGTTCATACTTATGACTGTTGCTGTGTCCCAAGACCATTGTGAGCCCCTTTTGCGACCTTTTGACAAGCAAAGTCAATGAGGAAGCCAGATTCACTTAACAACCAAGTTACTAGCTTATCAACTGCAGTGATTCACTTAACAATTGTGACAAGAAAGATCATATAATGGGCAAAACTCACTTAACAGAAATTTTGGGCTCAATTATGGTCATAAGTCAAGGACTACCTGTAATGCCCAGAATCATAATGTATTTTATAGAGATAGCTATATCCCAAAATGGTGTACAGTATCACACTGGGATTGTGTTTCATTGTTCCTTTAGTTCTACTTATTTAAATTCCTACATTGCAATACTTTGAATGATATTTTCTAACTTCAAAAGCTTCCTAGAGAAATATAATGCAAAAGTTACTAAAAGTGAAAGAAAGCTATGAAATATAATTACTGGATTCTTCTAGCTCTTTTCCAGATTGACAGATTGTAAGTGACAAATTAGAGGTTCTTCTTCAAAACACTCCCATAATTCGATAAGAGGTTCAATTCTACTTGTTTGCCACAACCTAGATTTTATTAAAACAATATTTGGTAAACAGGAATATTCCTATTGTTCTTTGAGACTAGTGGAGGTTTGCTTCTTCCTATTTGACAACCTCTAAAAGGTCTCCATAAAAATGACAACCATGTTATAAAATTATTGCCTTGGGAATTTTCCTTCAGTATATTTCTTTCCTACTTCCTGGTTCAATACCTTCCTGGTCTTATCTAAATTCAGAAGCAAAACAGAATTAGATCTATTGAATATTAATCAGAGATTACCAGACCTACACACCAGAAAAGGTCCTCAATGTACTACCACATTTGGGACAAAGCAATTTCCATTGCTAAGTAATGCAGTTGTAAAATGTGACATCATGTGATTGCACTGCTAAGCCTCAGCCATTCCAGCACTACCCATTGCTATCATTAACTGAATTCTACTAATGGTTAGCTGAGGACTCATCCCAATCCAAACTAGTCCCTCTCATCTGGTTTTCAGTAAGATAAGACATTGCCTTCAACTTCCCCCATTGGTCAGCTTACACCATGTCTTGCGAGGCAGCAAATAACTGCACAGCTCTGGGGCTGCTTGCTATACAGGGTCCTCAATTTATGAGCACAAATGAGCCCAAAATTTATGTGGCTGAGAAATTCGTTAAGTGAGTTTTGCCCCATTTTACAGCGTTTCTCACCACATTTGTTAAATGAATCACAGAGGTTCTTACGTTAATGGTTGTTAAGTGAATTTGGCTTCCCCATTGGCTTTGCTTGTCACAAAAGAGGATCATATGACCACAGGACACTGCAACCGTCATAAATATGAGTCAGTTGCCAAGGACCTGAATTTTGATCACATGACCATGGGAATGCCACAACGGTCCTAAGTATGAAAAATGATCTTAAGTCACTTTTTTCAGTGCCATTGTAACTTCTGGTCACGAAATGAACTGTTGTAAGTTGAGAACTACCTGTACTGTGTCTCAGGGTCTTCTTGGTGCACCACAGCTTTGGGGCTGCAAAAACCATAACCGCCACAGCCCAGTCTATCAGGTTGGACCACAGGGACTTCTTGGCATTCTGCAGCTTTGGGACTACAAGAAGAATCTGAGTGGCAGCACAGTGCAAGGTCCAGGCCAACTGGGCCCAGCACAAACCCTTAGCTGTCTGGGGAAACCCAAACCGCCCCTGGACATGTTGAAGCATGTCCAGTCTGACATGAGGCCATCTTCCCTAGGTTTCACGAGGAAACCTCCATGTACAATCTGGGGAAGAATGCCTCATACAGCATGCAGCTGCCTCGGAAGTACCAACTATGGCAAACAGGTTGTAAAACGGGGCGCAACTCATTTAACTGTCTTCCTTAGCAACATAAATGTTGGGTTTAGTTGTGGTCATAAGTTGAGGACTACCTTGTCAGCTGCCTTGGGCACTTTGCAAACATGGGTGAATGAAGAAATAAGCTCACCTTTCCTGTACTGCTTGTTTCCAATGCACTTTAGCTTACTCCATTACATATATATTATCTAAACTTGCCTTCATTTTTCTATGAAGCCACACTTAATAGTCTGAGACTAGTAATGTCTAAAGAAACTATTTAAATAAGAACATATAGAAACCTACAATGTAGAGATAGAACATAATTCCAGAGAAATAGATTCTAACTTTTCTAACCAGAAGCTCTTGTGCAGTTCTTTTGTTCTTATATCCTTCAACTACCCTTTGTGGCAAAGAAAAGATAGAAAAGTGGCAAAATATTAAGTATTTGCAAATGGAAGATGACAGCATCTGGAACTCACTTATCTGAAATCAGATGTGGTGCGACTTGATTCATAGTTGTTACTTTAAAGATACAGGAAAAGTACATGTGGTTTTCAAATATCAGCAGACACACTGTCATTTCTATGCAGTTTCTAGTTCAACTTTCGATAATCCATCTAAATTCCAGGATATTAACGTACTGAATCACCTTCTGTTTATTTTGCCTATCTGCCAACATTGACCTTTGTTATTCTTTTACTTAAAAAAAAAAACTTATTTGCAATTAGAAAAAATAAGCTAGGAACAAGTTCTGCTACTGAAAGACTTTCTTTCAATGGTTCAACAAAGAAAGGTGATATCTGAGTAGTGTTTTACCTTTTAAAATATTTGTATGAAAGACTAAAGCATTCCAATGAGGGCAACTCTGCCAGTTAACTGGGTTCACCATAAAGAGTAGTGAATTGTTCAAAGATTTTCCAGCTGAAGCATATACATTGTAATTAAATTATTTTCATAGTCTTTTCAGATTGAAAGGATTGCAAATGGGACAATATTAATATGTTGTACTACTGACTCCAGATCCTTTAAATGCAGTATATAAAATATTCAGTTTTCTATTGGTTTCCTATAAAAGTGAGTTGCTGTTTTATCTATGTAATTATGCCACCACGAATTTCTTATCTGACAAATTCACATTTTTCTCTCATATTTTTTCAGTTAGAGGCAGGGAAAGTTCCCATTTAAAAATGTAGTTTTTCCTGAATATTTTTTTAACAGTAAATATACCAAAAAATCTTTTAAATGGAAAAAAATGATTTTGTAAGGCTAGTATGTAAAAAATATAGTAAAAGTAATATCAGAATACTTTTAAAAATAATTGTATATTTTAAATATATACTAGCGCTATTAATCAAAGGGAACTATTCCATCTTTTTCACTGAAATGGTTGTTTTTCTAATAAAGCGAGAAATGCAGATGATGTGGAGAAAAGTGACAGAATTACAAATGCAAAGTTATGTCCTCTAAACTCCAAAGCTTTTAGAAGAACAATTATACAATGAATGACATGTCTGTTAGCTTCCATCATAAGATGACTACCAAAACAATATGATATATAATGGAAGGATAAAGGGATGACAATCCAGCAATTATGGAAATTTTGGGATGCACTGAGTTTTGTGTTACTAGTTCTTAGATGATTAATAGTTATTAAGTACACACAGGATGTAGCATTTGATTCAGACCTTTCTTGTTCTCTATTATAACAATATGAAAACTGTTAGAGATGTTTAAACAAATACAGCTGGGTATGTAGCACTTATTAATACATCAATATTGCATGTATGCTACTCTCCCTGTTGGCAGAAAGTTTCCTAGCAGGTTACTGAGATAGGTGGGATATGAATTTAAAAAACAAATAATCAAATAAAAATAAACCTATAAGCTTGGTTCAAAACAGGAATTAATTCAAAGTACATACAGGAACTGTCAGCAGCCATATATAATTTTAAAATATAAATATGTCTCCATACAATATATTTGCACAAAAATAGTGTAACTTTGCCCTTTGTGTGTATGTTTAATACAACTTTACTGGTAGGACATTGTTTACCCTAACTGGTTTAGGTAAAATAATAAATAAGTTATCATGGTTTGTTGGTTAAAGTGTGTGTAACTTTAACTGCAAGAAAGTAATTAAGGGTGTGATTGTAAAAGCACCATAAAAGAAGCAAGACAATGGCAGCTCGCTCTCTGGCTTAATGATCCCTAATTACTGGATGGATTGATGACTGCGGTTTTTTCTCCTACTGGAATGGGAGAGAGAAAAGAGTGTTGATTTTTCTCAACAGTAAGAAGAGATAATACAGACTGATTTATTGTAAGTGAACTGACATTGAATATTCAACACGGACTTTGCGAATTGAGTATCCCCGAATGGACTGACTGAAATGATACATGACTAATGGACTGTTATTTGACTATGCTATGAATCATAATGGAATAAACTATATTTTTGATAGCACAAGCGTATCTGTTATTTTTACTGAATGTTAACTAACATACAAACTTATCTCACACATTTATCTGTCTGCCTAACTAATGCTGCATTCTG
This sequence comes from Emydocephalus ijimae, assembly GCA_004319985.1. Taxonomy (NCBI): domain Eukaryota; kingdom Metazoa; phylum Chordata; class Lepidosauria; order Squamata; family Elapidae; genus Emydocephalus; species Emydocephalus ijimae. The sequence goes on along the minus strand of BHEV01028693.1, from coordinate 9,824 downwards.
TTTAGCGTGTTTCCTTAACATTAGTTGAGGGACCAGGCTTAACAAATATGTCTCTATACAATATATTTGAATAAAAATAGTGTAACTTTGCCCTTTGTGTGTATGTTTAATACAACTTTACTGGTAGGACAATCTTTCTTTGCATTATATTACTGTCCCTTGCTTCAAATTGATTAACAATCACTTATGTTGTGCTTTGAATGTGCCATAATGATCAACATTCATTTATACAGGAAAGTCACAGGATTTTTTATTTGATAATTAACCTACCTTTTCATTTTTCTGTTCCTTTGCCAATACATTGAAAATCTTACCATTTTATTCCCATTTTATTCCTAAGCAATAGTCCATACTATAAACACTTGCTTACATACAACATTTGCTTGTATGTAAGCAAGCAAATGACTGGATCTGGATGGCTGGAGTGGACACATGCGTACATTTGGTTAGATGGTCCTTGTTTCTGTATCGTTGTTCTATACTGCCTTATATTTTTACGTTCATTGATTTTTACCACGCCCACTGCACTGTAACTCACCTTTCGAAATAGTCGCGCATCCTGCTTCTTGTCCCCAAAGCTATTGTTTCTTAATCCCTTTGCTCCTGCCTGAGCCACTTCCTGCCATTGATATATGTTGCTCCTCTGGTTTTACAAGTTTTCGTGTTTAATTTCTACAGTTAAGGGATTAGGTTTAAAAAAAAAAATCTTTGTGAAGCTTCGCGCTTTAAGAATTAACGCACAACCCGCTCCTCTTAGCCAACCGAGGCAATAAGCACTCTGTGCATGCTCCGGGAACAGACGATTTCATTCATTCCTCGACCACAGAATCCCTCGCCAGCAACCCTTGGCTACCATAATTGAGTTCGAGACGGAGCAGAGAGCTCTCCTCCAACCAGCAAATCCCATCCCATCCCAGTCCCAAAGAGAAAGGCGACCCAGCTGCCTTAACTTGGAAAGGAATGGCACTACGCATATCCTCAGCGACGCGCTCTCCAAAGAAGGTTTCAGACGCAGATGTTACCAGCCTCGGGATGAAGAAGCCGCCTTAAAGGCGCTGACCAGGCGAGGGCGAGCGCAAGTGCAATCCGATCCTGCCATCTCTCCACTTTTGCCCGCCTGGGGAGCGTTACCCTGCATCCTATCCCTCGCTCCCAGCCTCCAGGTTCTGCCTCGCTTCAGTTCCACCTAAGCTGCACCCATCCATCCATCCATCCGACCAGATCCTCCCAGCCGTCTCCTTCCTGTCCGTTCGCACCTAGTTAGGAGTTCCCAGCTTGCGGGCTTGACCTCCCTGCTTAGCAATCCCCCTGTTTCCGTTTTAGCCCTCCCGGGTTTCTTCTCCCGACTCTCACCTGCCGCGCTGGGAGCCTGGCACGCTTCCCTTCCGGGTGCTTCTTTTTTCCCCGGTGCCGCCCCGTCACTACTCCGGCTGCAGCCGCGGCTCCGCCCGCTCGGTTCCCAGGCCCGCAGCTTTTTTTTCCCCCCGCGTTGCCAGTTTTCAAGGAGGGGTTGGGAAGGACGCTCCGTGGCGGGGAGAGGCAGCAGTCGGAACGTCCTGGAAGAGAAGAGGCCGCCGGGGCTGGCAGAAAAGGGAACGGCAACATCCGAAAAGACTGGCTCTATGATGGATGCAATCTCTCTCTCTCTCTCTGCCCCCCCCTTTTTTTTCTTTCTTTCTTGTTGTCTCCATTTGCCAATTGTTAAAATACATCCCAGTCTATGGGAACCTGTGCTGTATTTCACTAACTGTTCCTTGAACCTGTTCCTGCAGAGCCATTGTCAACTTAGCTATGCATTTTGAAGCTTTTCACAGAAGGGTGAATGAATTCATATAAAGAAAGAAGTCTTCCCTGTGGCCTTGCTTTTGTTTTTTGTTGCCTTAGGGAAAACTTTGAAACCTGGAGTGAGAATTTGTGAATGGCAAATCTCTTTTATCTAAAACTTATCTTTTGTCACTTAGAAACTTTAGTAGGTTGTCAACTTAACACATTGCTCTTTCTTACTGCACATGGTCAGTTGGATTGCAGCTAGTGGCTCAATCTTATAGGAATTAATCAGGAAATAATTTTCTAAAGCTGCAATTGTTGGTAACCTGAATTAGTCATTGGTGTCATCTTTCAGGTCATTCAACCTTCCCTTGACCTATTATGAAGGAAGTTCTGCCTGCCTTTTCTTACTCCACTTCAAATTGTCAGTTTTTCAGTTTCTGCAGGGACAAGGTCCATCAAATAATATATCTGCTATAAATCATTCTGAGGTACATTGAAGTGCAGGATTTTTTTTCTGTTGCTGTTGGACTCCAGAGGATACTGCAAGCATGCCCTTCTTTTAGCCCCGGCCACCTCTGATAATCAGGGCCATTTGCTTTTTAACAATAGAAGTGTCAGGTCTCTGCCATTGTGCCAAATGTCATTTCTCTTGTCAACCCCTGGATGCCAGGAGAAGTAGGAAGATAAAAGGTGTTTTTTCTTGCCAGTTCTTATGGCATCAAAGAGATCCATTTCTTATCACAAAGTGATTGATGACTTTATTCCTTCATTTCACTTCCCAGAGAAAGGGGAGGGAATAGTTAGTGTCTTAGCAAAAAAAAAAAAAAAGTATTTCAAAACAATCTTGATGGGTTGTAAAACATGGTGCTGAAAGTAATGGAATGAGATTTATTTAACAGAGAAATACAAAGTTCTTCACTTTGGAAGCACATATTGGATCCGAAGTTTTTGAAGTGTGGGATACTTGGAGTGCCCATGGAATGTGAAAAATATATTGGAATAAGAGGTGATTGCAAACTGAACATGAGACATCATGTGCTCTGAATGCAGAAAATAGAATGCAGTTTAAGCTGCATCAACAAAAGTGTAATTTCCAAGTCATGGGAATTGATCTTTTTACCAAAGAGTAATAATCACTTCCCATGCTCCCAACTCCAAGGAATGAATCAATTTCTGAGTATCACACCTTTAAAGGGATTTCAAAAAATTGAAGCAGATTGGAAGGGGGAAGGATATGTTTCATAGTTTCTTCTTTCTCTAAGAAACTCAATTTCTTAGTTTCATAGACTTAAGACCTGTAAAAAAATATTGAAGGAGCTGGGTATATTTAGCCTTGAGAGAACACGGATGAGGGGAATATGACAGCCCTCTTCAAATACCGGAAAGACTATCATGTAAAGAATATCAACTCCTGTTCTCATTCTGAAGAAATAATAATGCAAGTAACAGGAAAACAAATGGTGTTTCAAAGTTAGGAGAAAAGCCCTTCTGACAAGAGTTTGCCAGGGGAATCAATTACCCAGACACAATGAATTCCCCTCTGCTGGATTGGGCTAAATAGCCATTTCTCTGGGATGCTTTAATTTGTACTGAGTTGAGGGCCCAGTGCAGTAGCCTGAATTGTCCTTTCCAACCTAAGACTCTGATTTCCTTGGCATTATATTTTACACGAGTATCATGTTACTTATGTTACTCTGATGACTTGTGAAGGTATGAGGCCATTACTAAATGTGTTTAACCCCAAAACACATTTTGAAACATTTACATCTAAGTAGCTAAGAGAAATTTCAGAATTGGTATTGATATGAAATTCTGTGTGTTATGTAAACTCTGTGGTTTATTGTGGTTTTCCCTTGGTAGCATGTCAGTTTAAATGTTTTCTACAAGAAAAGAGTTTTAAGATGCTGCCTTTGTTGCAGAAAGAAAAAATAGATTGCATTTAAAAACGCTACAATCCAGGAAAAAGAGAAAAATGTCCTACCCTATGTCTTATGCAATTATTTGAAATGGTGAACAAGAAAAACTAGTTTGACATTATGAGACTATGTTGAACAAACCGGTTTTCAAACTATTTGTTTTTTAAGTAAAACATTAGATAATAATCTACACAATAATAATCTACACTATTGACCTTTATTATTTCAAATGCCCAGAACATATTCACAATCATGCAGTGGCAGTATTTATATATGTAGACTTGCTTTGCACAAACTTTGACCCTTTAATGCCCTTATATAAATAGGAGGCAGAAGGGGTTGGCATGTTATAAAGGTGGAATGAAGAAAAGGAGGAGGAGAAGGACATTCCTGCATGCCAATTCTGTCTAAATACTGTTAGGATTTGAATGCTAAACATCCACTGAGTTTTATGTCATTTTGTGGACTGAACCTTCAAAATTATACTTTTAAAATGCCATGATAATTCCTATTTATACAGAATTGTATGAATCATTTAGCAATTTACTGTTTTGACTCTGGGTCTGTGCGGTGTGAGTAACACTGACACTATAAAATACTCTATTATGGTTTTATAATCTAACAGTCAATGCTTAAAGTGAGAGGAGGATTTTTTAAAGATGGCTAGCTGAAACTTAATTATGGCTATCTATCTGAACAAAAATAGCATGGCAAATCTGCTTGAAAATGAGGGATTGCATCACATCCATTCTCATCTCACCACACTTAGAGAATTCACAAATTATCGCTATAAAATATGTTTCATGGTTCATCCCTATAAAATATCCTTTTGCAAATACAAGGCTACTGAACTATTGCAGAAAACTATATTCTTGGGTTTATGTAAAACACAAGTGATTTAATTTAGTTGATTATTATTGCATTTAACATCTGTACATTATTTCTCTTTGGAAATATATTTTACAAAGCCTATGCAAGTAGGCTATATATTGTTCTTAAACTGCTATTAATATGTATTGTTATTCTTGCATCTTCCAACTCAATAATTCTGATAACAAAAGGTACAGGATAGTGGAAAGAGTGGTATTACTTTTTCAAAAAGTATTTTTTTAACCAGTTCTGTGGGCGTGGCTTAGTTGGGCATAGCTTGGTGGTCATGTGACTGGGTGGACATGGCTTGGTAGTCATGTTACTGGCTGGGCATGGCCAATTCAATATCATTCACATCGAGGCACGCATCTCCTCGCCTGGCCTCTCATGACTGTGGGGATGCTGCAGCAGTCGTAAGTGTGAAAAATGGTCAGAAGTCACTTTTTTCAGTGCCATTGTAATTTTGAATGATCCTCCACACAAGCAAAGTACCAGCAAAGTAGGGAAAAATAACTCCAGAGAAGTTCCTGAGACAGGAAGTCTTGTCCTGCCGAGAATGTAATAAGGGTTAATGGAGAGGCACTTTCTGTAAGCAACACCAGAATGTTTCCTTCCTGCCTTCCTTACAGGATTAGGCCAGTAATTTCTTCTAGCAACCGATTCTCCGAACTGCTTACAATGTTAATAACTAGTTCTAGTGAATAGGTGCGAATAGGTAGTAGAATTCCACCCCCTGTTGTTGACTACCAAGATCTCTTGGCAGCTTACAAAAAAACACAAACATCAAAGACTGAGATATTTAAAATAATTTAAAATAATTAATTTTATCTAAAAATCATGCTTGTAGGGCCTTTGAAAATCCCAGCAAAAACCTTAGATCTGCCATTTTAGCAGGGAGGGGTTCCAACGGGACTGGAGTTATCTACAAAGTTGTTTGGCTCTGGGCCATCAGGAGATGAACCCATGACAAATTTAGCAAATGTTCTCAGATGACCCCAAGGAGCATGTGAGCGGGTGAATAATAGATTAAAAGCACTTTTTTTCAAATTATCTGAACCCAACATCTTTAGAATATGAGATCCCAAACAGCCTCTTGAAGTAGGGTATTACATTAGGAACTCACATTTACATTACTCAAAGAGTTCTTCCATGATGTTGCAACAAATCAGATGTGATCTTTATTATTTTTGTTTGCTTTCAAAGGGTTGATTGGGCAAGAAAGATCCAAATAAACAGCGAGGGGGGGGCAACCAAGGTAATGGCTATGACTCACAAAATTGAAACCATAATCCGATTTAACATCCAATTGTATGATTGCACCAGCCATCTTGATTTTTGGGGAGTGTATTATAACAAATCAGCCTGTGACCCGTTGTGTTATAATTTCAGAGATATTTCTGTACCAAATTCCTTGATGCCTTCAATAGTGGCACTACTTCTAGTGTACTTGCCTTCACTAGAAAAGTTTTAAAAATTCAAGGAGTTATTCAGAGTTGTATTTGCCCAGCACAGTCAACCATCAGCAGCTCACCACAGGAAATATTTTATGACAATTTGTATTGTATCATAAAATGCATGATAATTTTATGTCATAAAATGTTTTATAACTTTTGTCAAATTTCATTTCCACAGGAGTGGTGAGTTCTAGATTTTGGATGGATTTGGCAAGTTAGTCCATTTGAGATACTATTTGAGGTTCAAAATGTTTTGCCCTAAAATGGTGCAGCATTTTGTCTAGCTAAAGGTTACAAACACGAGTGTTTTAATAGTATATAGATGTTATTGTTGCCTTTAATTTATATTAAGTAATGTGATTGAAGCAAAGAAAACAGTTGCAGAAGATCCTTGCTATTTAGGTTTACATATTTATTAAAAGTAGAAAATAATTGATTTTTACAGTATTTCTTCAAAATTATTATAAATTTTCCCATAATTCTCTTTCTTTTTATGATGAAGAAACTTCTAGATAATGCTGCAAGAGTATATCTTTCAAAATCTTAGAATTTGGCTGTAATCTAGTGACTCATGAATGTCAGAATAATTATTTCTGATACCTTAATCAGTATCGTATAATTAAAATGATCACTATTGCCAAAATTTGAGTCAGTATTATATTATACAATGGTAGGGAGTAATGAACTACATAATATTCAGTGTAGTTATTTTCAAATATATCAACAGTCTTAAGTAAATTGCAGCCTTTGATCAAAGTCAGTTGATCCATTAATTAATTTAATAACCAAAATGTCATTTTTGCAATGAAATATAATATTAAACATTAAAAAAAACAAAGATAAAAGCATAATATACAGGTAATCCTTGTTTAGAAACTGTCTCATTTAGCAACCATTTACAGTTATGGCAGTTTTGTAAAACAAAGAAAAGCTGAAGTAAGACCATAGCAGAGTCATGGTTTCACTTAGAAACTGCTTTGCTTAATTACTAAGTTGCCAGTCCTAATTATGGTCACTAAATGAGGAGTGCATATATATAAAAAGGAGATAAAGTTAGTAATTTGCAACAAGGCATATTGTAAACAGTACTTGTGTATGTAGAAGTCAGGGATTACAGGAATATATGATTTATTCGTCTAAAGAAAACGTGACCCCAATGTGTTCTCTTGATAAAATTTCAAAAGTTCATATAATCCATTTAGATCCAGTTGACGAAGAGACAGCAAAGGCACTTAGAATGCTGAAAAGCACCAGACTCAAGATGGGCTGCTTCCCAATAGCACTCTATAGAGGGGAAAAAAGTGAAATCACATTCTAGGACTGAAACAAAATGCAACACTTTACTACTTTTTATTAAATTTGTTATTTCTTATATTCTTCTCCACAGCCTCAACCCACAACCTCACAACCCAGCTCTCAAAGAAAAATTTCTAGGCTAGACATTGGAGATAAATTGCTGGAAAAAAAAGTCACAAAACTTCATTTTTGTATATGACAACTGCAGCAAGATTATGCTTAAAATTGGAATGATTTGGCATTACCCCCAACAGAGGAAAACTCGGCGAAGATGATGGAGTTTGCACAGCTGGCTAAATGAACATCTTTGATTAGCGAAAAGACAACATCTACATTTATTGCTTATAGATTTTTTGCATAAAACAGAAAAAAATGAACTTTTGAATTGTGGTTTTGAGGATTAGAAAATATTAGACAATAAAAAACAGCTTTTTTTTGTAACTGTAGAGTAAGACATAATTGCATAATCCTACTTGTATTTGCTGCAAAGGAAATTAGAAGTTTCTGTTTTCCATTTTTCTATTTCTTTTTATCTTTTATATTTGTCTACAGCCTAAACCCAGTCATCATTAATGAGAAAAGGTTTCCTGTATCCATAAATATAGAATTTGGAATAATTCATATATATTGGCGGACTGAGAATATTACAGCTGTACCTGTTTCAAAAATGATATATATTTTGGGGAGAAGGCGGAGCTTCGTTTCGGCGATACAGCTGTGATCTCGGGGCTCTGAGATCGCAGCTGATATTTTCGCCCCTGGTCGGTCCCAACGGACCGAAACCGTCCTGTAGAGACGGTGATGGTGAAGGGCATAGTCCCAGGATCCCAGGGATATTGCAAAATCTCTGGTTTGATCCAGGAGAAGCCCTTTTGCTGGCGGCGGAGAGGCAGCCTCCATAGCTGCTGAAGTCGGGACAGCTCCGGAAAGAAAGTGGCTGGAAGTGAAAGTGTGTCAGCTGGGTGAGAAACTTCTTTTTTGTTGTAAATTCGCTGAGATTTGAAAGGGCACCCTGAATAGAGAAGAAACCTGTGAGATTTTTTTTTGACAAAAACTGTGTGAGCGGCGTTTTTTAAAGTGATGTCAAATTGAGGCTTGGATTTTTTTTTCTTTTTCTTACTTTTTTGGGGGGGACTTTAGTGTGACTTTGTAGGGAACTTGATTGAATTTTCTCTTACAAATATTTTTATGTTCCTTTTGATTTCTTAATTTTCTTTTAGGATAGAGGCTCCCTTTGGCTATTTTTTTTTTGTATAAATTATACTTTTTTTCTGGCTGGGGGGGGAGTATTAAGAAACTTTGTAACACTGCCAACTAGAGGCTTGAAAATATTTTATTTGAATTGGAGAGAACTGTAAGAAGACTCCTTCTCAAGGACATTTTAATGTGATAAGATAGAGGGAGAGCACAGCAAAATATTATTACAGGTGTTTTCCTGGACTCTTATCAATATTTCAACACTCGAGGCTTGGCTTTGAAGCTGGTGGAGAAGAGAGTCATAATAAGAGCCTTGGACAACTCAATAAAGTGCAGTGTGCTTTCTTATATATTTGTTTTCTTTGTGATACCCCTACTCACCAGCCTCTTTGTAAATTCCAATTCTAGTAATATTCTTATTTTTGCTTTTTATTTCAAAGGGAAAGCCTCAGAGCTTTTTCTTTATTTTTCTTTCTTTCTCCTTATTTTTACTGGGATCCTTTTGCTTTTTCTATTCATGTTTTTGGACCACTCTGTTTTTTCTTTTTGATCATTGAGACTTTTCAATTGGATTAAGGAGTGAAGATCCTGAAGGAATTTCTTCTTTTCTTTTTTCTTTTTGTTCTTTTTTTTCTTAATCAATATTATTATTTTTGGGTTTGTTTTTTTTTCTTTCTATTTTTCATTTTTTATGGTGGACTACTTCGTAATTGGATTAGGGTCTAGAAGAACCTGAAGATCTTTCTTCTTTCTTCTTCCTTTTTTCCTTTTTGTTCTTTGGTTTTGGGCCTCTTACTATTGGATTTTTCCATTTTGGATTATAATTGGCTATTCTACCAGTTGGATTAAAAGTTAAAAAGAATTTGAAGATTTGGAAGCATTAAAATGAGCAGGAAACCAATACCATCTGGCGTTTCTACTTCTACCTCTGCCTCCCCACCAGCTGGAGGACAACGTTTAATTCAGACAATGTTGAAGCAAGATAAAGAACAAGAAAAAGTAACTTTACAGATGATTATGCAAGGAATTCAAGATCTCAAGACAAAATCAGACCATTGAACAAAGAATGCAGAAGACTGATGAAAAAANGAAGTATGAGGAGAGATTCCAAAAAATTGAGGAAGAAGATAAACAAAGAGAGGAGAAGATTGGAAATATTGACAGTAGATTAACAGTGGTTGAACAAGAAAAAAGTGGGATGTTGAGGTGGGAGATGGAAAGGTCAGAATGTTATCTCAGTTTTCAAAATATAGAAGAAGAAAAAGGACAAAATTTGGCTGCGATAATGATAGAAATTTTGGCGGATGCTTTGGAAATTACA
>BHEV01028691.1:0-14370 GCA_004319985.1 Emydocephalus ijimae | reverse complement strand
TGTCAAGTTTGAGGCGTGGGCGATAATGAATGGAGACGAGCCAGTTAACGGTGAACTTCAACTCTTTTATTTACATAGTGATAGCTCAGGAAAACAGGGCAGTTATGACCCTCTTATATAGATAACCCAATAACTATTTAACCAATAAGAACTCAGGAGCATTTGCTCCATTGAACCAATACGAAGGCTCTGTTCATGGCCAATCAGATTCCCCTGAACGGGCCAATCTGATCCTGCCATTAGACAGCCAATCAGAAGTGCAGGGCCAGAACCCTGCACTTAACTCCAAGCTCCAAATAACTTTATTACATTCTATGCATTCACAACAGATATAATATATGAAAAAAAGAAGTATAGAGAGAGAAAACATCAGAGATCATAAAGAAAGCAAACAGAAAAGGCATTTGTTAAAATGTGCATATATCTGCATAATTTCTTATTTTTGTACTGCTTGTTTGTTCTACTTTTATGGAACAAGGATTTCTCTTACTGTCTTCACAATCTGTTTATGATTAAGATTACTGATCACTTGTTTGTGCCCTGAAGTTGGAGAAATAAGCAAATTTATTTTGGACATTACAACTATTGTTAGTTAATTTTAAAAAATATTTTCTTTTTTCCTGCCTTTTCTTGAACATGTTATATGGAAGTGTCATTAATTATCACGTCACATAAATGTTCTGCAGAAATGCTCATTCAATTTTTCTAGCAGTTATGTTGGCCTTCATGCTGCCTTGAGATACCATATCTTTGCTGTTAGTGGCTTTTCAGAAGCACAGAAATAAAAAGGAAAATAAATTGAGAGAAAATGTGGTATATTTGGAAAGATTAGATTGGGTTGTATGACTCACTGTTCTTTCTTGAGTTAATTGTTCTATGCTGGATTTCAATTGTTGGTTCTCATAAATGGATGTGACAAAATGGGTACATAGTGTTCTTCACAAAATACTAATAAATTTGGATTAATTACATTTAAAAATATTTGTGAAATTACCTTTCTTATTTAGCAACTTTTTGAAACATTGACATCCACAGTTCTGCTACTTTGGCATTAAATGGTAAATACTATTTATATGTGAAACTATTAAAATGATAAAAGAATTTACAAAGAAAAATAGCTATATTAACATAAGTGAATAATAAATAATAAAATTATCTTTAATATCTGTATCAAAAATAAATTTGTCAGCCAGATCTTCAGCATCAGTTTTCCCTTTCCCTCCAATAGCTTGCTTGCTATCAGCTGCCATAGTAACAGAGAGGGGGGCATGGTATTTGGATTTGGGAAGTGAGCTGGTATGATGTGAACTAAAAGGGAGGTTTGCTCTCAATTATTATTGTGTTGCTGAATGGAGTTGTATACACCCAGTCAAGGCCAACCATCCTAGAACTCCAGATGGATGAAAACACTTGAAGATGTACTCCACATGACACTATGAGAGTCATGGATTGGACATTTGACCTGAGTTCCTGGGGAGGGATTTGGATTAAATCTTGCTTTCCTTTTGCTGCTATCATTTCAAATTCAGTAAAATACCTCTTCTCTATTTCTATGGAGTTGGGGGTTTTCTTTCTTGAGTTCTGAAAAGAGGCAGTACCAACAAAATTATTTGAGCAAGGTTATAAATAAACAAAAATAGAAATATTGAAAATGCAAGTTGAAGACCAAGCTTTTGAGGAGATGAGGGGAAGGGGGGGGGGAGAGAAAAATAATAAAATTGAAATAACATAAATTCTTGTCCTGAATCTTGGGGGGAAATATCAAACTAACAAAGATATTATGTAATATTTCCAATTTGGGGCATTTTTGACTTATAATTGGCAAGTATGTGAGGGATAAACCAGTAAATTCATCCTCCACCAACGATTCTTATAACAATATTAATATTTTGTACAATCTTTGGAGCAGATACTGATGCAATGACTATTAAGTCATTTTATCTAGTGTGTTTGCACTATAGCCAAGGTAATGTAATGGTTTGCATTTCACATTAGTCCCTGAGAGATTCAAGCTTCCATCATACAGGAAGGTCACTCTGTAACCCAATGCCATTTAAATTTTAATTTAATTTCACCAGATTGTTAAAAGAGTAACATAAACTGTCCCTGGCAAGTGCTCGGGTAAGAGTTGACAAAGGTAGCAAATAAAACCCATCTCTTTTTCTGATTAAGACTTTTAATGGAGGACATGGTATTCATTGGTCTGTGCATTCATTTACAATATTAATTATTCTAAAATATAGGCAAGGACAATGTCACATTTCTCTGAATTATTTAAATATTGAAAATTTTCCTCAAATAAAAAGACAGCAGTATTTTGTAGAGAAAATATTGGCAAAATTTATTATGTAGTTCATCTGTTGTACAGTTCGCAAAGATTTCCTTGATTTGGGTTTCCTATTAAATGGCCTCTAGCATTTTCCCTCTTGACTATTATACATGAAATAAAAATATTAAATTTTCTTATGCATTGTAAATTTGCATTCTAAATCCCAGTTATATTTCTCAGTTTCACTAAGTTCTTCTGTTATAGATTTTTGATGAACATACATCATTCCTTTCATCAACCATTTGGCATGGGGGAGGGGCAGGTTATAGATGCATAATGCTTAATCAATCTGAGTCATTGCTTTAGATATGGATGCACTTCTACAAATACAGGTAAAAGTTATGAAGTCTTTGTTTTTCCAAAAGCTATGACCTTATCATACTGTATGAATAATTTCATCAATCAAACATAAATCACCTACATTTAGTTAGAGGTTCTGTATATATAGCCCAAGATATATGTTATTGCTATCCTATCCAAGGACAACTAAATATTAAGTATTTTTATAGAAATTGATTTGTTTTTCCACAAAAATCATTGGATAATGTGAGATGAAATTGTGTAGAGTGCACAGAATTTTCTTTTAAGATCAGGATGTCTCAATTGAGGGTGTGCTGTTAGTTGACAAGTTAACAGCTCCAACATTTTGAGTTTCTTGTACATCTTTATTCAAGTTTTCCTTTTCCTTTCCTTCTGCATTTTGGAATGAAAATCAGAAGAAATGGAGTGATTTTTGTTTTTATATTATTTTCATATCATTACAGGAATCCAAATCATTTGTATTATTTATTACTCTAGAATACTGTTGTCAAACTTACCATGTCATGTTGCCATCACAGGACATTATGCGAAGTTTCTCCCATTTGCAGTGCTGGAGTGGGCATGGCCTGCACATGATGCATCCAGCCTGCAGGCCACCAGTTTGACACTCCTGCTCTAGAAGATATATAAAAAAGTAATAAAATGTTCCAAGTACTGAGCTGGTCACAGTAAATGAAATATTTGTCACACTCATAAATGAAACAATAAACTAGCAACTTACATTTGTAGCTATCAAGCTCTAGCCTAAAACAGATTTTTTTCCTACTCAGTGTGATTTGAGCAAAGAAAAAATGAAGACAAACAAAAGACTCCATCCATTGATTTATGTATGGCTTCTTATAGTTATTGAACCCATATACAGGTGTCATAAGCAAGTCACAGTTCAGAAGCCCAATTAAAATGCATAAACTATTCATACTGATCATATTGACTTGCATGCCAATTGCATCCCAATTGTGTAAGTAATTGCATACGATTTGACAATAGTAGGCATCTAATGGTTTTTCTCATCCACATTAAAAAGTAAAGGTTTCCCTGCCAGTTGTGTCTGACTCTAGGTTATGGTGCTCACCTCTGTTTCTTGACTGAGAGAGCTGGCATTGTCCAAAGACAATTTCTGTGGTCATATGGACTGCATAGGCCAAAGGTGCATGGTTAGTCCACAGCAATCCATATTCCCATACAACTAAATAAATAAAATCTCATCCATATAATAAAATATGATTTCTGATAGATTAAAAAGCATTAGTAGGCTTGAAGTATTAGATAAAGATTTGTTCCCTTGATTTAGATGAGACAAATCACTTGCCTAATGAAACAAATCTCTTATTATTTTCCCCCAATAATTATAAGTTTGCTAGATCTTTTGTAGATCTGAAAAACAGAAGCTACCAAATCTCATCCACTTCTAATGATGAAATCTAATATGCATTTTTTCCCACTCTGTTGCAAAGTCTTTGGACTCCAGATATATTGACTTTTCAGTTCCTAGAATTTCAAGACAATATTGCTGGAATGTCTAGAAATCACCACTCCATTATTACCACTCCATTCCTTGGCAGGACAAAAAAACAATAGCCAATGACTTAATGGCTGGCCATCAGTACCCTGGTGAATATCTAGGGAGCTGCACAGAATTGGACACCATATAAATACTATGCATGGAATAACCCAAGCACATGTTCTGGTAAAGAGAAGTTCGAGGATCAAAATAATATGGTTTAGCTTTGCTCAATGCTATGCAACTAGATTTTTAATTTTGTAGTTTAATCATGCTACTTCTTTTGCCAAAATTCCATTTACAAATGCAACAAAGGAGGAATTACTTTCATCTTTCTAGCTGACAAACTGCACTCAACGTCTAATCCTTAATGGAACTACATCTACATGCAATGGGGTACTACAAGATTTTGATTTAGGCCCAGTACTCTTCAATATCTTCATAAATGATTTAGATGAGGGAATAGAAGGGAACTCATCAAATTTGCAGATGATACCAAGCTGGCAGGTTTAGTCAACACTCCAGATGATAGCTCAAGATTCCATTGGATCTTGACAGTCTTGAATACTGGGCCCTAACTAACAAAATGAAAATAAGGTTTTACACCTAAGCAAAAATCAAAAACAGAAACAGATGTACAGGCATATAATAGGTGGAATTTGGCTTTAATAGCAGTAACTGTGAGAGGGATCTTGGAATCCTAATAATATTTAAATAATATCATTACATCATTGTCTGATAATCATTTAATCATGTCTTGGCCTGTGGTGATTAAGTGATGCTGTGTCCTCCCCCTCACAGTGCCTGGAGGCTGTTAGTGGCTGAATGGGGAGCAACGGGTTGAAATTAAACCCTGGCAAGATCAATTAGCTGTGGGTTTAGGGTTTATTGCTCAGGGAAACAGACCCTGTGTGTAATCTGGGGGTTCTCCTGGACTCACGACTCCTGCTCAAAGAGGGTAGCTTCCCACTGATTCTCCTGAATTCACAGATGTGTTCCTTCATGGGTTGCCCTCCCTGCTTTAGGTTGCTGAGCTCATCTTCTGCATAAGGGTCATCCTCTGCCTCCTTAAATCTGGCCTCCAGCAGTCGTAGGAAGTCATCTGCATCATGCAGCTGGGGGGCCCTTCTCTTGTGGAGGGTTGCTAGCTATCCTCTTGCTTCTCCTTTCAGCACCTCAGAAATGACATTCATCATGGCTCTAGGCGAGGGATAGAGGTGTCCATAATGTTCTAGGTGGATCTTAGCTGAATCAAGAAATAAAGCTAATTGGTCTGGATCCCCATCAAATTTTACCTTGAACTGGGGCAGTTTGTAGAGCTCTGCTCTGCCCTCTTCCTGTCACCCTCTGTAAATCTGTGCTTGAGATAGCTGATCTTTCTCCCCAGCTCTAGTTTGCATAGGAGGAGGAGGGGGCTGCCTGCTGCATGGAGGAGGCACTGGTTGCTGCTGTGGGCTCTTCTTCTGCTGGATAGAGGAGGAGGATCTTGCCTGCTTCTCCTCACTTCAGAAAGCTCTGTGGAAACTCCCCTCTGTTTTGGGCAGCATGATGGGCCATGATCTCTAATGGTAGCCTAGTCAAATTCCTCTCTCAGCTGCTCTATGGATCTCCACAGGGATCCCATCAGGAGCTTTGGGATTCTGGCTTGTTCCCAATCCCATATCCATTGCACTCTTGCCAGCTCACTCAGGGACCTTCCCAGGGGTGGGATTCAAATTTTTTAACAACCGGTTCTGTGGGCATGGCTTAGGTGTTGGGCATGCCTTGGTGGTCATGTGACTGGCTGGGCATGGCCAACTCAACATCACTCATATCGAGGCACCCATTTCCTTGCCTGGCCTCTCCTTGCCTGTGAGGATGCTGCAACAGTAGTAAGTGTGAAAAATGGCTATAGGTCACTTTTTTCAGTGCCATTCTAACTTTGAATGGTTACTCCACACAAGCAAAGTACCAGCAAAGGAGGAAAAAAAACTCCAGAGAAGTTCCAGAGACAGAAAGTCTAGTCCTGCCAAGAATGTAATAAGAGTTAATGGAGAGGCATTTTCTGTAAGCAACACCAGAATGTTTCCTTCCTGACTTCCTTACAGGATTAGGCCAGTAACTTCTTCTAATAACCGGTTCTCTGAACTACTTAGAATGTTAACAACCGGTTCTAGTGAATAGGTGCGAACCTGTAGAATCCCACCCCTGGGCCTTCCCCCCTTTTGGGATAGGGGAGCTTACCCTCCGGAGCAGTGGGGAGTTTTGTTTCTTCATTGATTCAGGTTTTTCTGCTTCAGCTGTAATTACATCATCAGCTTCTTTTTGCAGTTGGACTGCTTCCAGCAAGCTTTCTTCTGACAACCCCACTTCTGCCATGTCAATCTAACTTTCTCTCCACGCATGCAAGATGTCAGAAAGCGATTGAAAAAGCAGGGAGCCAGGTGTCCTGGAAATAATGAATTACAAGAGTCAGCTAGCTCAGAGCTCTGGTAAATATCCCCATTTAATTCATGAGTCTCTAGCCAGATTTTCAAAGCTAAAAGATTTATTAGGAATAAACATACCCTTGCTGCCTAGCTGTAGCTGACTCTGAGACACATCATTCATTGTCATCCTTAACCCTGGTTTTCCCCCACCTCCTGGGTGTATCCTAATTCATATTCTCCATCGCCAAGAGTTATCAATCATACTTTCCAGTTAGAATTTTGTGGGGCAGAATCTTTGGTCGCCTAGAAACTATCTATGAAAACATTTATGGAATGCAATTTCAGTTTTCCAAGTTGCTGCACTACTCTCCCATCCCTTTCTGTTGGCAATTCTAAAAGACCAGAGAAAAGTTTTAAAAGTTGACATTAGGTCTGAGCAAAACAAGTTGAAATTATGTGTGGGATGAATTTTTTTGGCTTTCTGCTTTCTCTTCTGACTTATTTAGAATTTCATTCATATTTTTTATTGTTTGGTTTGACCTGGCACTGAACTCTTAAATATTAGCATTATATTAACATGCTTTATAATTTCTTGTATTGACTGACATTTAAAACTCTATAGCATTTTCATCATTTCTCCTTATTTTCTGTGTTGTAACAAATCCACTATTTATTAAGCCTGTACAAAATGGCACCACTTCACCATCAGAGCTCACTTAAACAGGATGAAGAAAAGATTCAATGCGGAAGCTTAACTAAAAAAATGAAGTGATATTCTGTTGCTATTTCCAGTTAAGCTGTTTAGGTGAGTTGCTTCACTTTGGCCAACCATTTTTTGGTAGTATCTTCTGTGAATGAACCAAAGAATAAAAGTATCCTGCGAACTGTCAAATGTCCAAAACTATAATCATTGGCACCTAGATTAAAAAATTGTTCTAAACAAAGTACTCTTTGTTTAAACAGCCCTATTGTAAAGAAGGATGGTTTTTGTGATTGCAAAACAACAACAACAACAACCCTTCTTTGCTAATAAAGTAGAGATAAGTGCAGATCTCAGAAACCATGGGAAGTATTCTATCTGACCAATGGAGTTGCTTTGGAATTGTGTTTCTCAAATAATAGGCCCTTTCTTCTTGCTACATAATGAGCTGATACTGAAATTAAAATAAAATAAAAATACCAACAAGGGACAAAAGGGATTCTATTGTTCAAAGACAAAAAAAAAAAGATTAAGAAATTTATATGGGAAGATAAAGTTTGGTTCCCATTTCTGGTATATTTTTTAAAAAATTACTCAGTTTTAATTTCAGAGAGAATGAGTATTTAGATCAGAGATGTCAAACTGGTGGCTCGCAGGCTGGATATGTTATGTGCAGGCCACACCCACCCCAGCTCCATGAAGGGAAAAAATTGCAAAACTTCACATGAGGGCAATGTGATGCTGCGAGTTTGACACCTGTGATTTAGATGGTTTGAGAAGCTGAGAGNAGAGAGAGAGAGAGAGAGAGAGAGAGAGAGAGAAAGAAAGAAAGAAAGAAAGAAAGAAAGAAAGAAAGAAAGAAAGAAAGAAAGAAATCATTAAAATGCAATGCTACAATTTTGTGCCTATAGAAAACCAAAAAATTACAACTTCAAAGATGCAAACTCTTCACTGGTGTTAATAGACATAGTTCCTTTGAAATCTATGTTGTTGTGCTGATTAATACCAGATAAGTCTGTAGGTGCTCTAAGTATTGCAGAACTTTAGCTTTTAAAGTTTTTTTCAGTTTACTTTATTGATTAGCCTTGAGCCATATCAAAGTGCAGAATTCCAGAGACA
The DNA here is from genome assembly GCA_004319985.1 of Emydocephalus ijimae. Classification (NCBI taxonomy): domain Eukaryota; kingdom Metazoa; phylum Chordata; class Lepidosauria; order Squamata; family Elapidae; genus Emydocephalus; species Emydocephalus ijimae. Next base: position 5,992 of record BHEV01028691.1, on the reverse strand, counting down.
AATAATTACTAAACTCTGATAAAAACAATTTAAAATGGAATTGGATGAAATACAACTTAAAATGAAATTGGAACAAAATACGATTTAAATGAAATTCGAATAAAATACAGTTTAAAATAAAATTGGAATAAAATACAATAATTTAATATATAGATAAATAAAATATGATTAAATTATATTTTGGTGTCACCCCTACAATCTACTCCAATCAGCCCCACATATGCCATTCTCAACCAAACCATTTTGTTTAATATGTACTGTGTTAAACGTTATTTTCAGATTCTGGCCACACATATGATAAGTTGTTTTGATATGGGAATTCCAATGGGTCATTCATTGGTCTATAGACCAAGGTACCTGTCTCCCACTCTCTTATGCAGACAACAATCAAATAGGATGTGAGCCAGGTCTTCTACCTCTGCCGCTTCCCAAATGCAGAGATGTCCATTGTAGTGTATAGAATGGAATCTCCCATATTTGTCCATTGTGTCAAGCTGTTCGAATCTTGCTCATGTAAATATCTCCCTAAGTTGTTTTGGCAGTTGTAATTTCAAATAGCTGTCTATTTGACAAATACATTTGTATTTGTTCAGCCATTTCAAGTTACCTACCTTATTAAGAATAACTATATCATTTTGTGCTTCTATATCTTTTATTCTTTGGGCAGCTCTTTTTAAAAAATGTTCTCTTGTTATGCAAGGTACAGAAAAGCCACAGCTTCTTACAAAATTTGTTAATTTGGTGATCCGGGAGATTTGTGATTGTGATTTAATCTGCTCTAGTAGAAATAACTTGGAGAGTCTATCAGTCTCCATTTCATTGACTTGTGTCAGTAGTTATATCCTCTAATTTTGTGTGAATTCCCAATTCAGCTCTAAGGGCATATTAGCTTTATATATTTTAATTAATGGGGCTAGGGACCCTAGGTAACTATGATTCTTTAATTTACGCAGTAAATTCAAATGAGCTTTTGCGCTAAGTTTACTCCATTAATGATGCCAAGCCCAAGATCCAGTTTTGGAAAAAGTTACAAAGTTACTTAAATTTACAACCCATTGAACTTATTAAATTGCTAACCTATTCAGTTGGTTCACCAATTGCCATCTATGTCTCTGGTGATGTTTTAAACACCATGATTTTTTATTTAGATTTACTAATGGTTTAGGAATTATCCTGGCAATAGGTCCCGAATCTTCTTAATAGCCTACATAATTTTATGTGAATATGATAATAGAATTATATCATCAGCATGGAGCAAGCTGTTACAGTATATATTTAGGATCATCAGCAAATGTACCATGGGATCCTTCATTAATCATGGCAAGTCACTGATATATAAACTAAATAATAATGGGGTCAAGCTTTTAAGTAAAATGCTTACATTCCAGAGAAAGACATACTTGCTCAATCATTCCCACTAACTTAACATTGCAATCCTATACAGTATATTTGTAATCCCGCTGCATTTAGTAGCATTTACAGTGGAGTAAATATTCAGAATGAAAGTTCAATTTTCTTGTGCAGCAAGACTATCTTCACAAAATCCATGTCTGTCTCAAAAATAACAGGAATGAAGAAAATAATCATGACACTTCCTGTTAATACTTATTTTCTATTGCTTCAATCTCTGTGCTGAGAGACTAGTTTTCCTTTTGATTTTACAGAAGACAGAAAGCCAGTTAAAAATGTTTTGGTAAAACTAATAGGAAATTTGTCAGGGTACTGGTGATTTAATAGCTGACCAGCTGCTGTAATACTGTAATGCTGCAATGATGACTGATCTCCAGTCTGAGAGAGAGCACTAGGAGGCTTGCACAGTGTGTATGTGAGAGTCCTGTCTCTTTTTTGTAATAATTATTCTCTAATATGGATTTTTAAAAATGCATGTGTTTCTGTAGCTTTGAATCAGTGCTTATTTCTGCTGAAATAAGGTTTTGGGGAATTGGTTGGTTTTTTCCTTCTTCTCAGGGCTGTGACAGAATGAATTGCTCAAGGTTATTTTATTTTATTTGTTTATTTTTGTCAATTGCTTACAAAGTAATAGCTAAAACATAGTTATGAATACATGGATACATATAAGAAAAAAAAAAGAAACAATAGGACAGGGACGGTAGGCACGTTGGTGCGCTTATGCATGCCCCCTACAGACCTCTTAGGAAAGGGGTGAGGTCAATAGTAGACAGTCTAAGGTTAAAGTTTTTGGGGTTTGGGGAAGAAACCACAGAGTCAGGTAGAGTATTCCAAACATTGACCACTCTGTTGCTGAAGTCATATTTCCTGCAATCAAGTTTGGTGCGATTAACCTTGAGTTTGTATCTATTGTTTGCTCTTGTGTTGTTATGGTTGAAGCTGAAGTATTAATTGACAGGTAGGACATTGCAGTGTATGATTTTATACACAATACTTAGATCGGACCGAAGGCAGCATAGTTCTAGGTTTTCTAGGTCTAAAATTTCGAGTCTGGTGGCATAAGGTATTCTGCAATGAGTAGAAGAGTGCAGAACGCTTCTTGTGAAATATTTCTGGACTTTCTCAACTGTGTTAATATCAGATACGTAATGTGGGTTCCAGACTGATGAGCTGTATTTGAGTATTGGTCTAGCAAATATTTTGTATGCTCCACTAATACTTTTGTATTAGTGTAATATTACCAGAGAAAAAGCTACATTAAGATTAGGTTAACAACTCTTAATGCCTTTTTGGCTATGTAGTTACAGTGGGCTCTAGCACTTAGGTCGTTAGAGATGAGTACTCCAAGATCCTTGACAGAGTTTGGATCATCAACAAGGTCTTCACTATTCAGCCTGTATTTTATTTTCTGATTTTATTTGCCAATATGTAGGACAGAGAATTTATTTGTTGAGATTTGAAGTTGCCATTTGTTTGACCATTCTGTTTGTTTGTTTGTTTTATTCAGTTTGGTTCGTGCCTAAGGTGCAGCTAGAACTCACAGTATCCCTATTTTCAGCCTGATGCCTTAACCACTATACCAAAGTGGCTCTCTTCTTATCTATAGCTGCTTTCATCTCATTCTCTTATCAATTATCTTTAAAAAAAAAAATTCATATATATATTGTTCTGTCCTAAATTAGCATTCTTGGAAGCCCCGCGCTCTGATTGGCCAGAGCGCGGGGCAACCTGATTGGCCGGGCGAGCCGCGCTGATTGGCTCGCTGGGAATCTCCCGCAATTGGCCCGTTCAAATCGCGGGAGATTCAAAGCGATGCCATTGGCCACGGCAAGCCGCGGCTAAAGGAATAAAAGCCGCGAACCTTACCATCGCAGCAGTCCTGTTCCTGATCTAATAAACAGAGCTGAATTACAGTCACCGACTCCTGGCTTTTCTTTCCGAGCGGACACAACACTGGCGACGAAGATGGGATCTCGCCCCCGAACGAAGCACGTGTCTGACGAGAGCCAGCNCGAGCCATTTTCCTAACGCACTGTGGGCCCACAGTGTTTAAAATGGCAAAAGCGTTAGCCAAGCCCGCCGAAGTCACGTCGATGGAGTGGAAAGACCTTGAACCTCTACTCCGGAGACACTACGCCCCAACCGTGCCCATCCTCATCCGACGGCACGAAGTCTATCGGCGAGACCAGCGGTCGGGTGAGAGTCTCAGCGATTTCGTTGCAGAGCTGCGATGCCNCTGCGACGCCTGGGGGGGCTATGCGAGTTCTCCAACCTGGACGAGGTCCTTCGGGACCGAATCGTGCTCGGCCTTTGGGATCCCACTCTCCAAAGTCGGCTGATGGCGAAGGGAAACATTGCTCTCGCCGACGCCATCGCCGAAGCCGCGGCCACTGAAGCCACCCGACAATCAGCAGACCGGATGCAGAGATCGAACTCCGGAGACCGCACCGAGAACAATGACCCGGCAAGGTCGACCGCAACCCAACCCACGATGACCACCCACCAGGACGAACTCCACTCCACCTCGGGAACGTCCGACGAGGAGGAAGACATCTACCGTCTCCAGGCAGGTCGCGATCAGCACAACCGACGGAGTTGTAAGTCAAGGACCGTCTGTGCCGGGTGCGGGGGTGACCATCCCAGAGCCGAATGCTGGTTTTTCGATTCCATTTGTCGGCACTGCGACAAGAAGGGCCACATCGCGCGGGTCTGCCGCCTTAAAAAGAACCGCAGCCCCAGATGGTGGGACCAGAACGAGAGAAGGCGAGAGGGCACACCCCCTAGGATCAGAGACCGGCAAACAGACAACCGTTGGGAGCGAAACAGACGAACCCAATGCGGCAGCGATACCAGACGGGGAGAAGAGACTCATCAGACGGTCACCATCGGCCATGCCACAACCCCAGACACCAGAAAGGTCTACGTGGAGGTAGGCATCGAGGGCGAACCGTGCAGAATGGAGGTGGACTCCGGGTCCTACCTCTCAATGGTAGCCTGGCGGGAAATTAAACGTCTGGTGCCTACCATCCAAAAAAGGCAGCTAGATAACCAGTGGCTCATCCTTAAGGACTACCAGGGAAACTGCATCCCTGTAGTCGGAACAGGACAGTTTATAGTGTCCTACAAAGGGCACACCGAAAGACTCCCGTTAACCGTTGTTGATTGAGATCGACCAAGCCTGCTGGGACTCCAATGGTTCGCCCCGCTAGGCATCACAGTCACCGGCATCGATCACATCGACGAAACCAACTGGGAGCAACGACTGGCCCGGGACTTCCAGGAAGTGTTCGACGGCAGCCTAGGTAAGTACCGAGGGCCCCCTATCTCTTTTAGCCTAGACCCTAACATTCCCCCAAAACGCCTAAAACCAAGGCGAGTGCCATCCGCATTGAAACCGAAAATAGACGAGCAAATTGACAAGCTCGTCAGACAAGGGGTACTGCAACCAATAGACCACGCCCGGTGGGAGACCCCAATAGTCACTCCCATTAAACCAGATGGGTCAGTGAGAATCTGTGGGGACTATAAGGCCACCCTAAATGGCGCCCTGCAACAAAGCGCCTACCCCGTTCCGGTAGTACAGCACCTCTTGCACTCACTGGGAGGGGGCAAAGTCTTCGCGAAGCTCGACCTGGCCCAAGCATACCAGCAATTGCCTGTTGACGAAGAAACAGCGGAGGCACAAACAATAGTCACACACCGGGGGGCGTTCAAGTGCAACCGCCTCCAATTTGGAGTCAGCGTGGCCCCAGGGATTTTCCAGAGCCGAATGGACAGACTGTTACAGGGAATAAAAGGGGTGGTCCCGTACTTCGATGATGTGCTAGTGTCGGCAACAAACCAGGCCGAACAAGAAAGCCACCTAAGGGAGGTGTTAACTAAATTCAAAGAGACCGGGCTCAAAGTAAAGCGAGAAAAATGCCAGCTATACGTGGAGCAGGTCGAATTCTTGGGGTACCTTCTAGACCGCCACGGCATTCACCCCACCAACAAAAAGATTAAGGTCATCAAGGAAGCCCCCACACCCAAATCAAAAACAGATCTGCAGGCGTTTCTGGGGCTACTTAACTTTTATAATGTTTTCCTGCCCCAAAAGGCGACCGCGGCGGAGCCTTTGCATAGGCTGCTGGACAAGGCGACCACCTGGACTTGGGGGAAACGTGAGGAAGCCACCTTCCAAAAAACCAAGGACTTGCTCACTTCGGATGCCGTCCTCATCCAATACAACGAAACACTACCCCTAGCCATTACCTGCGATGCATCGCCTTTCGGCGTCGGCGCTGTGCTCAGCCACACTCTGCCCGACGGGAGGGAAGCACCCATCGCATTTTTTTCAAGAACCCTCACCAAACCGGAGCGGAACTACAGCCAACTGGACAAANCCGGGCAAGGCTATATCCCATGCGGATGCTTTAAGCCGCACACCGTTACCTGAACCGGACACTGACCCAGCACCTACAACGACCGTACTCATGACAGAGACCCTACCAAACCCTACCTACCATAACCGCATCAGACATTGCCCGAGAGACTAATAAAGACAAACGTCTGGCGCGGATCTTGCACTGGGTAGAGAAAGGGT
>BHEV01028686.1:0-12589 GCA_004319985.1 Emydocephalus ijimae | reverse complement strand
GAAGCGTGGTGGTTAAATCTTCGCAGGCGCCCCAACGACCTCAAAAGAGGTCACGGGATAGGTGAAGGTGAAGGTGATATAGTGGCATTTTTAAACTAATTACCTTACTATATGTTTTAGATAGGTTTTAGACTAGGTTTTTAATTATTATTTTAATTATTTTAATTTTTAAATACTCTGTAGTGTGATTGTGATGTGGTGTTTGGGACACTGTGCTGGAGTAGCTTTCAAATTTCATTGTATTTGTGGAATGCAATAACAATAAAGGTGTTCTATTCTATTCTATTCCATTCCATTCTTTTAGTTTTGTAGGTCAAGATGGCAATGTTCTGCAGGCATATAAGTCTTCTAAATTTTTTTTTTTGGGGGGTGCACTCTGGTATGTGCATAAGGCACACATTTTCAACAAGCAGCAATACAGATACATATTTAGTTTTATTAATTAGTATGGTCTTTGTTGGGTTAGATACATTTTAACTCTTAAGATTAATGCCTACCACGTAAACTACCCTATTTACACAATGTGTCAGTTGCTTCAAAAGAAAAGCAGCTTGGATCTATGAAAAATAGGATCTTTCTCTCTTTTCCTCCCTTTCTCTCTCTCTCTTCCTCCCTCCCTCCCTCCTTCCCTTTCTCTCTTTTCTTCCCTTTTTTCTCTCTCTCTTCCTCTTCTTCTCTCTCTCCTATATCCTATTTTAAATAGATCCAAGCTCTGTGTGTGTATACATATACATATATATATATACATACATACATACATACACATTTATATTGCTGCCTATTTGCCCATGGCAACTCGAGGTGGCTTACACAATGTAAAACCATATTTAAAACAAAAAATAAAAATAAAAAATAATAAAAACAAAAGAGAATCAAATAAATTAGTAAAGTACAATAGAACAAAATTTAGAAAAAAATAAAAAAAATTGTATATATATTTGTATATATATAAATATATAAAAGCAGCTTGGATCTATATAAAATTGGATATGTATAGCTGCTTTTCTTTCTCTCTATATAAACTCACTTTATTGCTTAGTCCACCGGATTGGTGACTACTCTTGAAGGAATTGAATTCCATTCATTAAACTGTCCACTAACAGCTACTTTGAAAAGCCTGCCAGTAGGAAATTGGATGTTGTTGGTGATTTTGATTAGCCAAACAGGAAATGTCCTTTTAGTTTGAAATTGCTGCCATGGGCCATAGCTTTTTTATGCAGACACATCTTTTCATTTCCCTTCTGTTTTAAAAAGCTACTGTTTACAAACTGAGCATTCATTAAATAACTGTACATTTTATATTATTTACTATCTTAATGCACGGCAATCCAAATGGATTTTCTTGGGTTTGCTACTCAAATTAAATTTGGATTTGGGCTCTGAGTTCAATGGGATATCAGGGGTGCTTTTTGCAAATGAACTTTGTATTTTCCTTGAAAATGTTTTGCTTCCCATTCAAGAAGCTGTTTCAGTTGAACTTCCAAAAACCTTGGGGTGAGAAGCCAAAAGTTTTCAAAGAAAAAAAAACCCAAGGAAGTCAAGCTGCCCTTTGAAAAAAAAAAAGCATCTTTGGGGCAATTATGACTAGTATTGAGAAACTCCATAGCTTCGATAGAATACTTTAGATCTGTTCATCTGGATGGATCAAATGTAGTTATTTTCACTATAATTTTAGACAACAAAATCAAATTTTTTATGTATATTGTAACCTCTAATACTTTTGTGGAGGAAATTTTTATAAAGTATATCAGGATTTTCACTTGAATTGACTCAAGCTCTTTCCAGGAAAAGGTGGGTGGCTCTTAAAAGAGCCTTTGGGTGTTGTTCTTAGCAGCCGAGAGGGAGCAGGCAGGCGGGCTCTACTTCCCTTTGGCCTTGTGGCTCTCGGTCTTCTTGGGTAGTAGGACGGCCTGGATGTTGGGCAAGACGCCTCCCTGGGCGATGGTCACTTTGCCCAGCAGTTTGTTCAGCTCCTCGTCGTTGCGGATGGCCAGCTGCAAGTGGCGCGGGATGATGCGCGTCTTCTTGTTGTCCCGGGCCGCGTTGCCCGCCAGCTCCAGGATTTCGGCCGTCAGGTACTCCAGCACGGCGGCCAGGTAGACGGGCGCCCCGGCTCCGACTCTCTCCGCGTAGTTGCCCTTGCGAAGCAGCCGATGCACACGGCCCACGGGGAACTGGAGCCCGGCGCGGGAAGAGCGAGTCTTGGCCTTAGCTCTGGCTTTGCCTCCTTGCTTGCCGCGTCCAGACATGTTGAGATTCAGGAGAAACAACAGAAATCAGCTTGATCCGAGAACAACGATTCCACTTGGACACTTTGTCGCATTTTATTCACTCGAAGAGCTTGTAAATGTGGATTCCCATTGGTTCGCATCCGCCAAAGTTCTTCTGAGTCCAATGAAAAAAAAAACAAGTCTTTTCGGCCGCCCAATAGGGAAGAGGCGCTCTATGCAGCCCAATAGAAGTCGCTTTTTCGGGATTCGGTTATTAGCATAGTACGGATGTGGGTGGGGCTCTGCTTCTGAGCCAATGAAAAAGGGAGATTTTGATCAGCTTCATTTGCGTACAGCCTCTATAAATAGGGGCCACGCAGAGGTTCTTCAGTTTGATTTGTTTTGGTTAGTCTACTTTTTTATTGTTGGCGATTTGGTCATGCCTGAACCGGCCAAGTCTGCTCCTGCGCCCAAGAAAGGCTCCAAGAAAGCCGTGACAAAGACTCAGAAGAAAGGAGACAAGAAGCGCAAGAAGAGCCGCAAGGAAAGCTACTCCATCTACGTCTACAAGGTGCTGAAGCAGGTCCACCCCGACACCGGCATCTCCTCCAAGGCCATGAGCATCATGAACTCCTTCGTCAACGACATCTTCGAGCGCATCGCTGGAGAGGCTTCCCGTCTGGCCCACTACAACAAGCGCTCCACCATCACCTCCCGGGAGATCCAGACGGCCGTGCGCCTCCTTCTGCCCGGAGAGCTTGCCAAACACGCCGTCTCCGAGGGCACCAAGGCCGTCACCAAATACACCAGTTCCAAGTGAACAAGCTTGCAAACAAGCTTCCTTTATTTTACCAAATCCAAAGGCTCTTTTAAGAGCCACCTACATTCTCAAAAAAGAGCTGCAGCTTTTTCAAAAGTCTAATTTGCAAAGACTTTGACTGTATTCCTAAAACATGAATGCAAGAAAAGAATACAGAGCCTCAAAAGTTTAAATCTCTTTAAAAATCGTTATTGAATACATGGGCTAAGAAAAAGGTTTAAAAATCTAAAACCTAGAGGTGAAGGGGAGGAAGATACATTGAAAAAAAAATGATTTATTTTTAAAGGAAACCAGTTTGGTCTCTGATTAAGTCAAGAAACCTGGAGACAAATTCTAGTCCCTGATTTAGGCATGTGTGTGTTGCAAACTTCTTGTATCAGAGGAACTACTGAGGCCAGCTTCAACCTTGGCGATTTTAAGATGCATGGACTTCAACTCCCCGAATGCCTCAGACTGCGGCAGTTGAAATCCACGCGTTTTAAAGTTGCTAAACTTGAGGGGGAAAAAATACAGCAGTTCCTCCGGTGGCGCAATCGGTTAGCGTGCGATACTTATTTAACAGTACTTGGCCTCTAGCGATGCCAAAGTTGTGAGTTCGAACCTCACCTGGAGTAGTGACCTTTTCCTCTCTGGGAAGTAACTTATTCCTGGGAGTTACTCTCTCCATCCTGATTTCTAGATGTTTCAAGGTGGCTAATAGACGTGGATTGGATTAGATTATTACTTATGAAGAAATTTGGATTTGGGGCTTTCCTTTCTCTTATGCGCTGGAAAATATCTTTTTTTTTTAATTGCATGAAAGGGAGAGGCATTTCTTGAAGAAAGTTTAATGAAGCAGGAAGGATAAATTATTGAAGGAGCGTTGGAGAATCCACACATTTACCCAATGGCGCCACTATATAGAGATCCTGAAACACAACTTCTAGGAATTGTTAGCTTTGAAAAAAAAAAAGCTTAAGCACATAAGCGTTGGTGGTATAGTGGTGAGCATAGCTGCCTTCCAAGCAGTTGACCCGGGTTCGATTCCCGGCTAACGCAAAAGTCTATTTTTCTTCCTTTTCTGTAGAGATTCTCAGTCATCCCAAAGGTTCGATCTCAGGAGGCAACTGGACTTTCTTGGTTTTTCTTTGAAGATGATTCGCTTCTCATCCAGGAAGCTTCTTCAGCTCTGGATGGTGAGTAGAACTGAGGAAGCATCTTCGATGAGAAGCAAAATATCTTCAAAGACAAAAACCAGAAAGTCCAGTTGCCTCCTAAAAAAGCACCTTTCAGTGGCCTAAAGGCACCCAGCTCGCTTTCATGCCGAAGGTTGGCACTAGAACTCAGACCCCCCCCCAACCGCTCCCTTCCCCGGTTATTGGCCCAGTGCCACGCAGCAGCTTTCATGCCTAAATCCAGGTTTATTGTCTGCTGCCTTAACCATAGACCAAACTGGTTTTCTTTAAAAAGAAATCATTTTTTTCAATGTATCTTTTTCTTCCTCTCTAGTTTTTAGATTTTTAAACCTTTTTCTTAGCCTATATTTTATAATCTTTGTATTCAATAATGATTTTTAAAGAGATTTAAAATAACTTCCAACGTTGAGGCTCTATATTCTTTTCTTGCATTCATGCATTCGGGAGACAGTCAAAGTCTTTAACTTAGTTCTTTGTGAATTCAGTGTAGAAGAGTTACTAATAGTACTAAATTTCTTGGTGGCTCAAAGCAGATGAAAATCTTAATTAAGACTGCGACTACGAACGGACCGGCTTAGACCGCTCGGTCATCCTGATTCCTTTATAAAAAGGCTCCCCCTCAACGTCTTTGGTAATATATTTTGAACGTAAAAAATGAAGTATAATCACACCATAGATTAAGACATATGAGGACAGCATGCAGATTTTATTGCATTCAAGGTAGTCGTGGCCGAGTGGTTAAGGCGATGGACTAGAAATCCATTGGGGTCTCCCCGCGTAGGTTCGAATCCTGCCGACTACGAGAGATTTTTTTTTTTAAATCAAAACATAAAAGTTCGCTTCTCTAAATATCTACCTTCTGTTTCTTCCACACGTTTAAAGTCGTCTCTTTTTAAAAGTTTGCCAGGCCAGGTGTTTTTCTGGGAAAAAACCCATCTTATTTCCAACCCCACTTTCCAAAATCCCTCCCTTAATATACTATTGCATATCATTGATATATGATTGCAATTTATACTTACATATTATTATATCGTATTTATTATATTAATTTTACTAATACCTTGCCTCTGCTCTCACCCACTAGCATGCCAACACCTCGTTTGATTTGGATTTAGGATGCCTTGCGAATCCCCTCAATCGTGGCTTATTATACAAACTATGGCTAGTGAAGTATATCAAACCCACTTGCTGCGACAGTTAAAACTTTTTATCTAAATACAATATCACGTTATTGGGGTGGATTTAATTATAGATGTATAGTATTTTTATTTTATCCAATTTCAATGGTCTGAATTCCACTTTCTTGAGATGAATCCTGAGTGCTTTCTTTGGGAGAATTTTGCTCCCAATACGGGATTCCGACTTCTGCACTTTGAATATACTCAGAGGTAATCTTTTCAAGGCCATTCTGGTTCCACTAGAGCTCAGGTCCGAGTATAATCTATGAATAAAGAGTAGGAGGGAGCAGATTTCTTGCTGCTCCAAAGATGAACCTATCGTGGACTGCGTCATTTATTTAACGTGAATTGGATTTTTCCTACTACCAGGAATTTTCAAAGTGCTCTATTACAAGGCGTTGGTGGTATAGTGGTGAGCATAGCTGCCTTCCAAGCAGTTGACCCGGGTTCGATTCCCGGCCAACGCATGTGGCTTTTATTTTCCAAAAGAGTCTGTTCTAGAAAGAAACAAAAGGTTTAAAAAAAAAAGCATTTTAAAAAAAAACTTATTTTTTTAATGATGTCTTTACATTTATTCAGCTCTTCTTACTAAATAAATTTCTGAGTGTTCACACAAACGGATTCCAGAAAGATTTATAGCACATACCTTGCCACAAGGCAATTAAGTTTGCTAGTTTTTTTTAAAAAATTGCTGGATGGTTTATAGCCTTTTCCACAAATTCAGCCTATTGGTTTCATTTTTACAGCTGACTATGACATATCTGATCATGGTTGAACTCTCAATCCTAATCCTATTGCAATATCAATATATTGTACAAATTCATAGAACCATTTATTGTAGCATGAGAAGAAATATCCATCTGGTTCAGTACCAAGCTGGGAGAAAGACACTGGAAACATTGGGGGCTGATTGGAAAGATGGTTTATTGATGAAGCAGAACCACCTGGATCTGTGCAGCTGACCAATTGGTTTGATGAGTACATGGCTTTTTGTAAGGTTCAGAGATGCTGGTAGGGGGGTTGTGCAATGTTTGAAATGCCCTTAGGAGAGGGGTGTCAAACTTGGGGTGCTTCGATCTGGGGTGCTTAGATCTGGCTTGCGGAGCCACCCTGGAAACAGCAAAGGATTGGCCTGTGGTGCCTCTGCCAGCAAAAATGGAGCTCCTCCCAGGCCCCGTTTTTGGCTGCAATGGTTTCCTGCAGCCCTCTGGCAGAGAAAACAGAGCTCCGTTTTCACTGGCAGAGGGCTACAGGAGGCCATAGTGGCTGAAAACAGAAATTGGGAGCCCATTTTCACTGGCTGACCAGTCGGGCCACCACAAGCACTCCTGACACAAGTGACATCAAGCTGACCATGCATGCACCTTGGCCATGCCACAACACTGCCCCACCGCCCCGAGGTCAAACACAACTCTGATGCAACTCTCAATGAAAACGAGTTTGACACCCCTGCCATAGGAGAGTTTGCGATGTAGTAAGCTCTGGGTAAGTAAGCTTCTGCTAAATGGTTGTGGGTTAATCCAATTATGTTGTTGGAAGAAATTTCCTGAGTTCATTTCCCAGCTGGGAAGCAGTTGCTGATGCTGAAAAGAAATAGACATGGAAGTCAGCTGCCAGAAAAGGGATCCTTTAATTTAGGAAGGCAAGAAAAGGGATCCTTTAATTTAGGAAGGCAAGAAAAGTAATGACACAGCTCAGGGAGTTCCTGGCTTGCAAGCAGATTGTGTGTGTGTGTGTGTGTATCTGAGCCTTTTATGCTTAATTCCCCTTTGAAGCTCCTGCAGCTTGATAGGTTTATTTGTGTGCTTCTCTTAAAGTGATTGCCCTGGGTCCTGTCTTCCTGCCTTAATGGGTTAATCCTGTCCCAGGACCTCAAAGCGAGAAAAGAGAACACCCTCTTTGTGTTGCTGTTAAAATTTTTTATTCCTAATGATTAACAATGATATTAATGTATTTAATATTTGATTGAAAATATGAGAATATATACAATGTAATTGTAATTGAAGACTACGAAATGGAAGCACAAAACAATTTGTAAACCAAGTGACTTATGACCATTTTTCACACTTACATCTGTTGCAGCATCTCTAGTCATGAGAGGCCAGGCGAGGAAATGTGTGCCTCGATGTGAGTGATGTTGAGTTGGCCACGTCCAGCCAATAACATGATCACCAAGCCACGCCCACCAACTAAGCCACACCCACAGAACTGGTTGTTAAAAAAATTGAATCCCACCCCTGGTAACCATCATGGTACATGCTTTGTGCCAAATCCAACCAAATTTTGCTAACCTAAAACCTCAGTGTTCTCTGAACTTAATAGTTTTCTTGCAGACGTCTCATAACCAAACTAGGTAATGTTATCACCGCTAGTGCACTAGTACCTAGCACACTAGTAATGATGATATTACCTCGTCTGGTTAATGAAACATCTGCAAGAAAACAACTAAGTTCAGAGAGCAACTTGTAGCCCTCGTTTCAACTCTGGGCAACAAACATTTTCCTTGATTGCTAAAACTCTCTCTCTCTCTCTCTCTCTCTTGGTAATTCCAGGAAACCACAGTTATAATTTGCAATAGAAGCGCCTTCCAGATGTCTTTTTAAAAAAATGGTATTGATCAAGTTGTACAGAAGAGCCAAAGAAAAATGATAATGGTAATTCAACAATATTTACTTATGGGGGAAAGAGGAGGAAAAGTACTCCAAATTGTGATGTCCACAACTTCTTGAGCCATATCCTAAAATACATTTTTCATGGGATGTGTGAAAATAGTTGATGAGCAGATTTTTTGTGTGTGCCTTCAACTTGCAAAGGTCTTCACTTGAGAAATATAAATTTAGCAGAAATGGCCAACTTAGTGGATGGCTTTCAGGAGCTGTTTAACAATAAATCTGTAGAACCTTGATAGCTCAGTCGGTAGAGCATCAGACTTTTAATCTGAGAGCCCAGGGTTCAAGTCCTTGTTTAGGCGATAGAGTTTTTTCCCCTCTTCAAACTTGACGGCTACAAGACATGTGGACTTCAACTCCCATAACTCCTCTTCCAGTCATGTTAGCTCAGGAATTCTGGGAGTTTGAAGTCCACAAATCTTAAACTTGCCAAGTTTGAAGACCCTTGCTTTACATTAATTCTTACCTTAGTGCATTGTCTCTTTTTAACAATAACCCATTTCTGAGAAGGACTATAAAAACCCAAGGAGTAGAGATGTACAATGACTAATTTTGGGGCTTGGAACCATAAGTTTTCTGCTGTTTCTTCCCTTTGTTAAATAACCTTTTTGCTTTAGTTTATCTACGAAGCTTGTAACTAATGTGCAAGCAAACTAGGCTGCACTTGAATAGAAATAGAATTGGGAGAGCATATTTTGGTTTGCTTTTTTAAAAAAGCAAAGTTGTTTCTTTTTTAATGTGTTGGAAGGAATATCCTTCTGGTTCGGTTCCAAGCTGGGAAGAAGGCACTGGAGACAAAATGGAGGCTGGAGGCTGGATTGGAAAGAGAGTACATTGATTGATTAACAGAACCACAAGTTTGTACTTCTGGTGCATCTGACCACATGGAGTTGAAAGTGAGAGATTTTTATACCTTCTCTTGGGCTTTGTATTTGAGCTTCCTGTTCCTGTGCAAGAACATGTATTCTATTGGCTGTCATCAAACTCCCATGGGACTATGTCCTAGATGTTTGTCTGAGCTAAGTTTGGTTGAAGTTTGGCTGATGCAATGAAGGGGCTTGCTGGGCAATTCTATTGTAGGTGAGGGCTAATTCTATCCTTGTTGGGTGAGGGTATTTGCTTATGAATAAAGCTATCAATCTCTATCTTTTAAGTGCTGACATCTGCGATGGGCTATTAAGGAAGGTGGGGGCTGCTTTCTGTCTCCAAAAGCATGTTTCTCTTTTTAGGAAAATATGATTCTGCCTTTTTAATATTTCTCAAAATACTTCATTCTTCTTGGAGAGGGTTTGTTGCTAACTTTCTAAAAATGAAATAACTGTTCTTTTAAGTGTCTAAACTTTGAAGCCATAGCTGGGGATGATTCCAAACACCAGTAAAATGCAGGAGATAAATTTTACTAATAAATAAATGTACGGAAAGTCTTATGAAAATCAACAGGGATGGTTTGAATTTATTCTGGTTGACCTGTAGGGCTGTTCTAAGCAGGCAGAAGTGAGTTTGGTCCCTTTGTACAATCTTGGTCACCACAATTGTTCAATAAATCACTGCAGTTATTAAATTAGTAACATGATTAGTAACACAAGAAGGATTCATATGTACAGCTAGTCCACAACTAATGGAAGGAAGAGGAAGGGAAGGAAAGGGAAGAGAAGGAATGGAAAGGAGGAAAAGAAAGGAAAAGAAAGAAAGGGAACAGAAAGGAGTGGAAAGGAAGAAAGGTAAGGAAGGGGAGGGAGGAACAGAGGGAGAAAGGCAAGTTGCTTTCCTAAAATGCAATATAGCAGCCACACATACTGAAAATCTCCTCTTGAGAAAAGGTTGTTCCCTTGAATCCTAATCATGATCACTCGCATTCTCTGTAAGCAGAATGAAAACTAATACTATCAATCCCATTTCCGGAATCAGAAGCCCGGCTAGCTCAGTCGGTAGAGCATGAGACTCTTAATCTCAGGGTCGTGGGTTCGAGCCCCACGTTGGGCGCAAAATCATTTCTTTTTGTTCCTCTCCGGATATTTAAAATCCTTATTCAGGAGACTCACTCGCTCGGTAGAAATACGTGGCATTACAGTCTCGGACTTCACCTAAGTTTGTTTCTCCAAGTTTGATTTCCTGGTCCAAAAACAAATAGAATATATAATGATATATGTATGCTGATATATATATTTTTTAATTTTAAAATAAATTACGTTTATCTTGTTTTAGGCTTGGGTGTTCACTGTCTCTGCTGTCCATTGGTTAAAGACGATTGGGGGAAGGGATCTGGCGATGCATTGCGGGTTGTAATGAAATCTGAATCGCCAGGCGGAATTTTAGATTTATCCTCAACGCTGTTTATTACAACTGGCAAGGGAGTGGGTGCCAAACCACTTACAAGACCGAGGGACCTAAAAAAAACCACACACACACACAACGGGAAGGCAAAGAATATTTTTATTAGAAGGTATAAGAGAGGAACTCTTACGGGTCCGTTTGGATGGCCAGTTTGGGGAAAGCTAGACCGGTCCTTCCCCACGTATCTGAGAATACTTGTAGTATAGAATTTCTATTTTTAGGCAAAGGGGTCCTTTCAGTCCGTTCTTACGGGAGATGGAACGTTGGGACAATGGGGGGACGTGTCCTTGATCGAAGATGGAACGTTGAGGCTTCTCACCTGGTTACTATGTTGCAATTCGTTTCTTAGGAATTGCAACAAGGATGTAAGGTGAGAGAAACGTCTAAAGTTTGAATATTTATTTATTGTTACATTTCTTTCTCGCTCTGGGGCTGTTCTAGGTTCTTCTTACCATAAAGAAACGAAAAGAAGCGTGTAAGCATAACGGTTGTAAATTAACGGAACAATAGAATAAATAATGAAAAAGAAAGCAATATGAGAATAAAAGGCGGGCGGGCGTGGAAGAGGGAAAGAGCAGGGTATGGTAGTACGGTGATGTGGTAGGCATGCTTTATTAATATCTCTCTTGGAAGAGAAGATGCTGTTAGTGTTCTTTTTCATTTATAATTTTAGATTTATTTGGGTGGTTGCTTTTGTAATTTTCCTTCATTGCATCCCACCCAGAATTTAGATTTGATGGCTAACAAATAATCATCTCTCTAGGGCTAGAGGTTAACTCACAGAGGCAAGGGTCCCTCAAGTAAAATTTGGCTTCCGGAGAAATACATGCATATTCCAAACTGCTTTTTGGGATGGAAGATGGGAACCGCTGCCATTCAACTTGTTACCAGGTTCAGCTTTTCTTTCTCAGAAAGGCAGAAAAACATTTTAGAGATGAATAGGTTTTTTTGCAGATGTCTGAAAGGAGTGGAGAGGGGAAGCTACTCTTGTCAGCGATGGGATTCGAACCCACGCCTCCGAAGAGACTTGAGCCTTAATCCAGCGACTAAGACCGCTCGGCTACCCCGCCACGCATTTAGAATGGATATAGGTGGCTTGGGAACTCTGGGAGTCGAAATCCATGTTTTAAAAAGTTGCCAAATTTCAATACTTGATTTCTCAAGGATGTCTTGTCCCAAAGGTGCTTTTTCAGGAGGCAACTGGATTTTCTCGTTTCTTTTTCTTGTGAAGACGTTCCTCTTGTCATTCAAGAAGCTTCTTCAGCTCTGACAGGACAGTGGAGAATGGAAGCTTCTGTCAGAGCTGAATAAGCTTCTTGGATGAGAAATGAAACGTCTTCAAACAAAAAACAAAAAAAACCTGAAAGTCCAGTTGCCTCCTGAAAAAAAAAGTACCTTTGGGACAATTATGACCTGCATGACTGAGAATGTCTACAGACTTCAAGAATGTCTTGAAATCCCATCCAAGCCTCAACATCAGGACCACCACGGCTTACGTATATAAGAAAGATATTTCGAATTTTTGAAACGTTTAAAGAACCCGGCTTAAAAACAGACAAACATTCTTGATCAGAGCAGGAGAAAGTTAAGGGAAGAGAGAAAGAAACCAGGCTGCGTGAAATAATAGTTACTCCGATTGAAAGCAGTGATTGAAATCTCAACAGGAAACCAGAGGGGGGAGGCGGACTCCAGATTTGGGCGCGAGATTCAAATTTAGAAAATATCTTTTGTTCGAAAAGAGCCAATGGGGAGACAGCGCGCCAGGTATAAAATTCTCCAGGAAGAGCGCTCGATTCCTCCAGACTTCGCTTCTTCGGCAAGGATGGCTCGCACCCAGCAAACGGTTCCCAAGTCGACAATGGTGTAGGCGTGTCCTGCTTGGAGGGTGGAAACGGGTTGGACGAGATAACCTACAAGTACCTTAAAACTCTGTAAACCCGTTACATTGACACGTGGTTAGTATTCTAGGCTTCGGCTCCTTTTCTAATTCTGACCAATCCCCGACGAGTCCTGAACCTCCGAACCCGTCTTTCTTTCCCAGCCAATCAAGGAGAGCGAACCGGCTATAAAAGAAGGGCCGCGAAAACGCGCTTCGCTTCATTCGAATCCGGCGTGGAGGAGGGAAGGCGACGGAGTATTTAGAGAAAGGATGGCTCGCACCAAGCAAACGGCTCGCAAGTCGACCGGCGGGAAGGCGCCCCGC
>BHEV01028684.1:0-22669 GCA_004319985.1 Emydocephalus ijimae | reverse complement strand
ATAATAAATCATGACCTTCTAACGCCAACAATCTAGTCTTTCTTAATGTTATCCA
Source organism: Emydocephalus ijimae (assembly GCA_004319985.1). Taxonomy (NCBI): domain Eukaryota; kingdom Metazoa; phylum Chordata; class Lepidosauria; order Squamata; family Elapidae; genus Emydocephalus; species Emydocephalus ijimae. The sequence continues at coordinate 22,614 of BHEV01028684.1, read as the reverse complement.
TTCTTTAACCCACATTAAGTTTGCAGGTCTTGGGGTGTCGATTAGGTACCCCAGGAACTCTACTTTATTTGTACACAGTTGACATTTATTTTTTTTAACTTTAAGGCCAGAGTCTTTAAATTTCTGNTAGTATTTCTCTATTCGGGGCAGCAATTAAAACATCATCAAAGTATGGTACGACCCCTTTTATTCCCTGTAATAGTCTCTCCAAGCTCGTAAAGATCCCTGGGGCCACGCTAACTCCGAATTGGAGTTGGTTGCACTTAAAGGCACCTCGGTGCATAACGATCGTTTGTGCCTCTGCTGTTTTTTTATCTACAGGCAGTTGTTGGTCCGCCTGTGCTAAATCCAATTTAGTGAAGACTTTTCCACCCCCCAGGGAATGGAGGAGGTGTTGTACCACCGGCACTGGGTAAGCGTTCTTTTGAAGGGCGTGATTCAGGGTGGCACGGTAGTCCCCACAAATCCTTAATGATCCATCCGGTTTGATGGGTGTTACAATTGGGGTTTCCCAAGGAGCATGGTCGGTTGGTTCTAAAACACCCTGGGCTATTAATTTATCAAGCTGCTCATCAATCTTTGGTTTAAGGGCAAAAGGGACTCGACGAGGCTTAAGGTGGATGGGGGCTACTTCAGGGTTAAGGTTAAATGATATCGGGGTCCGCTTGTACTCGCCTAGTTTGTCTGCAAAGATGTCCTGGAATTCCTGGGCGAGGGCCTCCTCCCAGTCGTCGCTGCTGGTTTGGTGAATGCCGGCTACCTCAATCCCACGTGGAGCAAACCATTGAAGGCCTAACAAGCTAGGCCGATCACGGTCGATGATGGTCAATGGTAAAGATGCAGTACGATTTTTGAATGAGACCTGGACGAGGCTGGATCCAACGACCGGAATTCGGTTTCCTTGATAGTCCTTGAGAATGATTCTTTGGATTCTGAGGTCTTGCCGCCGGATGGCAGGGGTTAATTGTTTAAGGGTCTTCCAGGAAACCATCGAGAGGGATGATCCTGAATCGACTTCCATCATGCAGGGCTGGTTTTCGATGGTGACCTTCACTCGGATCTTCTTTGCATTTAATGATGAGGCATGACCAATCGTGATGGTTTGGTGTGCCTCTTCTCGTTTCGTTGAATGGGCTAGTGGTTTATTTCTATAGGAGTGGTTGTTCCATTGGTGGTTCGAATGTTCCAGATTCACAGGACGACTTCCTGTGGGTTGGCGGTAGCTGGTCCCCCTCTGAAGTGGGCTGGATCCTTGCTTGCTTCTACAGACCTTTCCGATGTGGCCTCTCTTCCCACAATTATGGCAGAGCGCATTGAGGAATTTGCAGTCTGATTGTCAGTGGTTTGCCCCACAACCTGTGCATTGATACTGCAGTCTCTGGTTACGCTGGTGGCGTTGGTCTCGTTCAGACCGGAGCCAGTTGACTTCTTCCTCATCACTTTCTGATGACGATTCAAGGTCCTCGTGGTGGGTTGCCGTTGCATGTCCCTCAAGGCGAGGTGAGGTTTCGCCGGAGAGTTGGCGGAGCGGGGCGTTGGTGCGGCACATTCGGGCAGCCGACTTCCCGGTTGCTTCTGCTGCAGTAGCGTCAGCGATGGTATCTGCAAGGCTGATGTCGCCTTTCGCCATCAGCTTATTTTGCACATGTGGTGCATCTAAACCCAGAACTATTCAGTCTCTTAGAGCTTCTTCGAGGTCGGTGAACCCGCAGAGGCCTCCCAGGTTCCGGAGATCCGCGATGAAATCTGCAACGCTTTCTCCTTTCCGCTGGTCTCTCTGGTAAAATTCATGTCTTCGGACAAGCGTTGGTATGGTAGGTGCATAGTGGGCCCGTAGGAGGGGCTCGAGGACGTCCCAGGCCATGGATTTCACCTCAGCCAGTTTCGCCACTGCCTCAGCCATCTTAAAAATGGCAGGTCCACAGTGAGTCAGGAATACCGCTCGCTTTTTTCCAGTAGTGGCATCCTTCAAGTTGTTGGTCTCCAGAAACATCTGGAACCAGTCCATGTATGAGTCCCAGTCTTCTTGTGCCGGGTCAAATGGAGCGGATGCTATGGTGCCGCCGGTCATGGTTTCTGCCATTGATGCGCCTTCAGCCACGTGCTCTGTTTGGTGCTCTGTAGTGTTCAGTCAGCTCTGACGTCTCCGCATCCCATCCTCATCGCCAGTGTTATGTTCTGCACATGGGTGCAAGGAACAGAGACGAGACGGTGAACAGTGAACTTCAACTCTTTATTAATCATTCTGAACAGAGCAAAACTCTAGGGCAACAGCAGCTTTTTTATAAGCAAGCGGCTGCTCTAGTAACCAATAAGAGACATGGAGTGTTAACCCCCTTAACCAAAGAGAGTGGCTCGTTAACAGCCAATCAGATTCTCCTGAATGGACCAATCCGATATCGCTATTATCGGCCAATCAGAAGTGCAGGACTAGAACCCTGCTATTTTCTAAAGCTTTTGATAAACTTTAAGTGTTTCATTAGTTCATAACAACCTCTACATTCTCTCTCCAACAAAGTGCATGTACGACAAAAATGTGCAATACATGTGCATATACATATATGAACATCCAAAATATATTAGGGATTATTGCCTGTAGAAATATCTATCTTTATAAAGATTACTAAGTGCAAACAGAAACATATATTATTTCCACAGCAAGGAAGAAAGAGCAGGAATGGTTAAACTGATTGCTTCATTCAAAGAGGAAAATATATTTCATTATGTTTTTTATTTGGAAATTACTTCTGGATTTTGTGCTTTTGATGAAAAAAATTTATGATGAAAAAAAATGAAACTCGACCAGAAATGTGCAGGAGGAAGATAAGAAGAGAAAGTTTTGGTTGACCGGTTTGAACTGAAAAAGCAACAACGTAAGGTACCCTGGAATTTGAACTATAAAAAATAACATTGTTCCCAAAGAAGACTTTGAAGCAGTGAAGGAGAGAGTGATGGGAAAGGATTTGGCTTTTTTTTTTTCTTCCCTTCCTTATACTGACAGCTAAGAGATTTAAGTAAGAAATTGACAAAAATTCACATTGACATCAATGGGCATTTAAGCTGAAAATAAAATGCCAAAGGGATAATAAAGACTTTTGGATACTCAAAAACCTTTAAAAGCAGGAAAGGAGAGAAAAGGAAAGAATAAAAGCACACGATCTGGAAAAATGGAGGAGACTGCCTGGAACTAAAAGGAACTTATTGTGAAACCTTAACAAGATTAGAAAAAGATACATTCTAACTGAAACTTTGCAACAAAATAATAGAACCCCAGGAAGAGAAAGTGGAAAAAAGAAGCAAGAAGAAACAACTTTGGATTATTTCGATTACTTGGTGATTTTTGGATTGTTGGCTGTTGGATTTAAATGACTAAAACCAATCAGGTGGTTGTTTAAAAGTGTTTAAAATGACATCACTTTTAGAAGAACTGAAAATGGAATTTTAAAAACAGAAAGAAGATGCACAAGAAGGAAGAGGTTCTTTTGGCTTTGTATTTCAATTTTTAGAAATGGAGATCTGGAACTATGAGAAACAACAAGGAACACTTGTAGAACAAGAAGGTCGGGACAAAGGAGAAGCCATCTTTAATGAACAAGTAACTTTATGTGGGGGGAAAAGGGAAAAGGGGGAAAGAGAGTGAAAAGTTTAAGATTTGAAAAAAACAACCCCCCCAAAAAGGAAAGTTTGAAAAATAATTACAATATTTGGAAGCAACAGAAGAGAGGATTACAGAAGAGAGAATTAGAAGTAGAGAGACAAGGGGGCAAAAAGGGGAGGGAGAAGAAGAGGGGGAAGTAGGAAAGGAAAAGAAGTTAAAAGACAGAAACAAAATATAGAGAAACAGGGAAAATGTATAAGGATTGAAAGTATAAGCCTATTTAGAGATAATGGGTGAAAATTTAATTGAAAAGGGGATTCTGCAAAGGTACATAAGATAGTATTGTTATATTAGAAATAGAAATAATTTCAGAAAATATGAAACAATGTATGTTTAAAATGATGGATAAAATACTTATGGTAATAAATGAAATAAAGAGAATGAGAGAATGAAATTAGGAAAGGATGGGAACATTTTAATTATTATTAATGATTTATAAAAATATAAGTGAAGAGAAATATGAAAAAAAAATTATGGAAAGTTTATAAGCGTTCCCTAGGAAGTATGATATTCAGTTGAAAAGAATTGTTAAAGATGTTACGATTCTAACTAATATTAATGATAGAATTGAATTGGAATGGAATGAGCATTATACACACACACACACACACACACACACACACACACACAACATAGTATGTATTTTAAGAATGTACCAAGCAGAATTCGACTGGAAGTTATGTCCTATATTGAATGTTACAATTTTAAAGGCATAAATTGAAGTTTAAATAAGAGTTGAATTGATAAAATTAAAAGATATAAAGATGTCACCCTCCAATTAGTGATTACAGGGGAAAAATTTTTAATGAGAAAAGACAATATGAAATTGAAACAGGACAGACCAAAGTATAAATATAATGATTAGAAAGACACTGAAACTTAGAAAAAGATATATAATTGAATTTAGATATGAGATAATTAAAAATAAAGTTGAGAAAACCAAGGGAAGAGAAAAATTATGGAGAAAATAGTAAGAAGGTATGGAATAGAACACAAAGAGGAATATGAAATTGAGTTTGTGTCTCTATGGAGAAGTGATAACCCGGGATCATGCTATTCTCAAAAAAAGATGTTTTATTTGTGTTATGTTTTTGTGAAAATCCAAATAAAATTTATATTTAAAAAAATTTACACTTCACAATCAATCATATATTTATAAAGTTGCAATGTCTTGTGGGGTCATGAAATCACTATTTGTGGACCTCATCAGCCGGCTGCTGACAAGCAAAGCCAAGGGTGGAACTTGGATTCGTTTAACAACTGTTTAATTCACTTTAATAACTGCAGGGATTATTTTAGCAACCATGGGGAAAAAAAAGTCAAAAAATCGAATGTGCCTTGCTTAACACAGAAATTTTGGTCCCAATTGTAATCATCAGTCTAGGACAGTGATGGCTAACCTATTCATCCTCGTATGCTGAAAGTGCACGTGTGCCTGCACCCATAATGCATTGTGCACATGACCCACTCCACTTCCTGTACAAGCACATGCAACCCCCATGCACTGCACGCCTCTGCACATATACGTGCAATCCCATCACATGCATCTCCCCTATGCGCCCCGCCCCCACCCATGTGCAGCAGATACCCAACAATCAGCTGACTGGAGGGAGGTGCATGTGCTGTGCACCTGATGTGGACTGATGACTCACGTGCCGGCAGAAATGGCTCTACGCCACTTCCGGCACACGTGCCATCGGTTCACCATCACAGGTCCAGGACTACCAGTAAATCTGGAATAAAATCAAGTAAAGTGGGCAAAAAAAACAAATGAGTTGGAATCAACAAATTGTTCCTTTCCTAATTGGGATACTCTTCCTCTCAGTCCTTTGGCAGTTTTGTGTAACATGCAAGCTGAGTTTTCTGATAATTTGGTAGCATATTTTTTATATGTTTCTCTGTTGCAATGATTAAATAAAATTTCTCATTGCAACGAAGCTGCAGCCACTGAAACACCTTAGAATATTGTGGTCAGTCTGCCATTTCTACTTTGGTTGAGTAATTGCAGTACTTTCTGTTGTGTTATGACACAGGTGTCAAACTCACAGCGTCATGTTGTTGCCGCGTGATGTTTCATGGCATTTTTCCCATTTGTGAAGCTGGGCTGGGCGTGGCATGCATATGATGCATCCGGCCCACAGGCCACCAGTTTGACAACCCTGTCTTATGAAATTGCACATCACAAGCGGATTTGGCCTGGACCAGGGGTCTCCAACCTTGGCAACTTTAAGACTTGTGGACTTCAACTGCCATAATCCTTCAGACTGCAAAGCTGGCTGAGAAATTCTGGGAGTTGAAGTCCACAAATCTTAAAGTTGCTAAGGTTGGAGACCCCTGGCCTGGACAGTCATGCAAATAATTGGCAGCAGGCAGAACAGCAACACCAATATTTCCAACATCAGATTATCTTGTCAGATGTAGGGGGAGGGGGGGAAATGAATCTGGGGGAGCTTTGGGGGAGGGTGGCATCTCAAACAACAAATTGGAGCATCCAGTGAAAGACCATAGATAAATATTCCTACATGAAAATCTTCTATGAAAATAAAATGTGTATAAATCATTGTTCTATAATATCATTAGCTCAATGTTTGGGGTGTTAATATGGCACTACACATGTATAAGTTGCACTGTGCTTTGCAATAAATTGGAGAACACAAATATCACAACACTTGGCCAATCTTGAAATAGCTGTATTTCCCACCAGAACAGCCCTGCCTTCTGCAGCTGCATGGTGATCCTCATTTAAAGGAGCTGTCATTGACCACATCCCTTCAGGCCATCAGTTGGAACAAATATTTGGTCGGGGTAGTTGGTCAGATAATGATAGAATGCGATCAAAATCCCCTTGTCTTTTTGTCTGGACAAGTTCGCTTAATTACTTGTTTCATGTGTGGGCGTTGGGGACATGAGAAAGGGCTAAAGGTCTCTCCATAACTTAGAATATTATTTGTACTGGCCATCTTATCAGTTGGCAGGATGATTCTTGAGAGATGGTAGCAATACTCATTCTGTATAGAAAGGGAAGATGAGAGTAAGGGGAAAAATAAACCAGATGAAGAAACCTTCTTGAAGTCTATTACACTTCAATAAGGTTCAGAGCAACAGAACAAGGTAGAGCACATAGAACTGGACAGCTACTGAAAAGCTTGTTCGGTATAGTGAAGAGTAAAGCCCCAATTAGTTTTGAGAGATGGCTAAACTTGTGCAAAATGGATGAGAGTTTGTCATTGTCCTCACTCTGCCTGTGCAAATCCCCAGCAAATATGCCTGGGCGAACCAAATCATTTATCAAAAATGTTAGGGGATTGTATTATTGTACTGTGGTGTTTTTTAAAAAATTATTGTTATTATTTGATTAATATTAGAGTTTTTCTGTTACTTTTAAGGTCTAAAAAGTTTGGACTCTTCCTTACAGTCAGGGAGTCTAGAAATATAACCCACCAACAGCAACACTGGAATTTGTTGTGTATTTGTTATTTAGTATTGTTCATTGAACAGTTATAGAAATTCATTTATCATTTTAGATGGCAGTAGTATTGGAAAATTTGAAAAACCCTGATTTAAGTTGTCATCAACTGGGGCTATTTACAGTATATGTCCAATGTGATCTACATCAAATTTTACCCTTTGAATCAAAAATTTTCACAGTTCTGGACAAGGCATAGAGGTTTATGCTATATGAGAACAGAAATATTCATATCAGTTCTGTTGAATATGCATGCATGGAAGTGTGCATGAGCATTTAGTGCACAGTCTAGAGACAATAATACAGAAACATCAAATTGGAAATATATAGAATATACTATGCATCCATTTTTATTTTCAGCATAGTTTGTCATACATGAATAACCATCTAAATATATTTCTAATTGGCACTCTATTCTAAACTGAGATAAATTAATAAGCCATTATTAAAAGTATGGCAGATATTAAGTCAGAATAGAGCAATTATCTCTTGTGTAAATAAGAAATAATGTTGATAGGTGGCACATGCCGAACATTTAATAAAAAGGAAAACTAATCTGTGAACATTTAGAAACAAAGAAAGTTATAACTAATAGCCACCAACACAGGTTTGGCACAGATCATGCCAAACCAATCTTTATTCTTTCACAATGTGACTAAATTAGTAGACCAACAAAATGCTGTAAACACAGTATATGTAGACCTCAGCAAGACATTAGACAAAGTAAACCACAACCTATTTCTTGGTAAACTTAGAAAAATCACCACCAGATGGATTTTAACTGACTCACAAACCACACGGTAATATATCTACATGGAGGAAGTAATCAGTAGGGTACCACATGGTTCCATCTTAAACCCGGTATTCTTCATTATCTTCATAAATGACTTACATGAGGGAATAGAAGAAGAATCCACCAAATTTGCAGATGACACTGGGCTGGCAGGAACACCCCAGAAGACAAGCTCAGGATCCAAAAAGATCTTGACAGATTTGTACAATGGGCTCTATTTAACAACATAAAATGTAATGTGGAGAAAAGCAAGGTTTTACAGTTTGGCAGGAAAAACCAAAGGTACAAGGTTAGGTTAAATCTGCCTGCAAAACAATAACTGTGAGAGGGACCTTGAAGTCCTAGCAAACGATCATTTAAACATGAGCCACCAGTGTGCAGCAGCAGCCAAAAAATCTAACACAATCCTTGGTTGTGTAAACAAAGGTATAGAATCAAAATCATGGGAAGTATTAGTACCAGTTTATAAATATTTAAGAAGACCACACCTAGAATACTGCATCCAGTTTTGGTCACCACAATACAAAAAAAGATGTTGAGACTTTGGAAAAAGTGCAAAGAAGAGCAACTAAAATGATGAAGGACCTGGAGACAAAAACATATGAAGAACAGTTTTAGGAATTGGGTATGGCCAGACTAGAGCAAAGAAGGCCTTGGGGTGACATGATAGCAGTATTCCAGTATTTGAAGGGCTGCCCAAAGAAGAGGGGGTCAACTTATTTTCCAAAGCACCAGAAGGTAAGACAAGAAACAAGGGATGGAAAGTAATCAAGAAGAGAAGCAACCTAGAATTAAGGAGAAACTTCCTAACAGTGAGGACAATTAGCCAGCAGAACAGCTTACCTTCAAAAGTTGTAGGTGCTTCATCATGGGAGCTTTTTAAGAAAAGTCTGGACAGCAACCTATCTGAAATGATATAGGGTCTCCTGCTTCAGTAAGAAGTTGGACTACACTACCTCCAAGGTCCCTTCCAGCTCTATTCTGATTGAAATAAAAGTCATAATACATAAATAAGTACTACCTGTATAAAACTAAACTTGTTAAAAACAACAAAAACCTGGCACCAAGTTAAAATAATAGTTATCTAATCTAATCTCATCCCAATTGGATTTTTTTTGGAGGAGGAGGGGAGATTAGGTCTTCAAAGTTTTAGGGAAGATTAGGAGGGTAAATGCATTCTGAACTTCCAAGAGAAGAGTGGTCCATAGAGTAGGATTTGCCATAGAAAAGGCATGCATCCTAACTCTCTTCATATGGCAATATTTAGGGGAAAAGGTTTAGAAGCATGTGCACCCTATTTGACCTGGGTAGATGTCTTTAGGAGTAACATGGCCCTGTACCATATAGATCTTTAAATGTGATGACCAACAGCTTGAACTATGCCCAGAAAGAAACTTTTGTTTAAAAAAATGCAAATCAAACACTGAGATCAATCAAAGCCATACTCTATTCACAGTTTTTTGGTTGTGCATATTTAATCCTGAATCTATAGCTCTAGTTATGAAGAAACACAGCTCTTCTAGGCAATCAACATAGTGGCCATGATAGAAGAACTGGCTTAAAGCAGACAGATAATGACTTGCCAGCAGCCATCACATGAGACTTATGAATGAAAAATTTAACACCAGTCCCATTTTTGAATCTTTTCTATCCAAACAAAATGGTCTTTATCAACCACATTGATCTATTTCTGAAATCTACCAGCAATTAACATAAGCCTTAGAGTTCTTTTTTAGCCAAGATTTTGCATCAGCTTCTTTTATCAAAAACCCAAGCCCCTAATGGCTATTGCCCTAATGGCAATAGCCTTTGAAATATTAAAAAGGAGCAGAAGAGAAATCAGGCAAAACCCTTCATTGGTTTTCACAAGAGCTTGCTTTCAGCAGAACTGATAGTTTTCCCTTTCCTTCACCACACATACACCATGACCTTGCTGGGCTTGTTTCTATTTGTTACCATTCTTTCAAATTAAAAGAAAGGAGAGAAAACCAATCTGTGTGATAAACACCTGATTTGATATGAGCTCTGGCAGTGATGGATGCATTTAAATATACCGCCTTCAGAAAGAGTACGTGCCTAATATTAAGAATTAAAAATGCAGCTGTCTTTGGAAGCATGATCCCATTGCATCTGGAGTTTGAGAGCTGCTGAATCAACAGCAACTGAGGCAGATTACAGATGAAACTTCCCAACCAGCTGGGGACCTGGAAATGATATTGGAGTAAAGGAGAAAGGACTTAATCTCTGCTGAGCTAAGTTCAAGTAGTTAGAGGACATGATTGCTGACCTCATCTGTTTCCTGCTGCTGCATTAGCCCCTTCATAAACCACTACTAAAAAGAGAGAGAACAACAAAGAGATTCTGCTCATCTAATATTTAACAACATGCTTGTGTGTGTGTGCATGTGTGTAGTTCTCAACAGCTTTTGATACCATTTCCCATTGAACAATAAACCAGTACAACAAATTGCCTTCGGAAATTGTGGGTGCCCCATCACTGGAGGCTTTTTAAAAAAGACTGCACAGCCATTTGTCATAAATAGTAGAGGTCCCCTGTGTGATCAAGATGAACTCCAAACCAGATGACCTTCAAGGTCCCTTCCAACTCTGTCATTGTTACTATTTTGGGAAGGTTTAGGGTTATGGACACTGTATTATGATTGCATTTATTATTGTGATTATGTTTTGTTCATGAGAAACATTAAAGGCAGCAGATCCCTATTCTCTGCAAAGACCAGTGTCAATATGGAATCCACACTGTATATGGGACATTAATACAATTGAGCGAGTCCAGAAGTATTTCACAAGAAGAGTACTTCACTCCTCTGCTCGCAACAAAATACCCTATATCACCAGTGTTAAGTTCTGTGCATGGGTGCAAGGATGGAGACGAGCCAGTGAAAAGTGAACTTCAAACTCTTTATTTATATGTGAAAACAGCTCAGCTCGATGGCCACAATGGGCCCCTTTATATAGACAACTCTTAACTTATTTAACCAATGAAAACACAGGGAGCGCTAGCTCCATTAACCAATGGGAGAGGCTTGTTAATAGCCAATCAGATTCTCCTGAACGGACCAATCCGATGTCGCTATTATCGGCCAATCAGAAGTGCAGGGCTAGAACCCTGCACTTTGCTTCAAGCTCTTAATAATCTTTATTAAGTATTTATTGATTCACAACACCCCTTCCCCCCGGGTTCCGTTTAAGGGGTGCGGTCACGTAGTCTTTGAGGTAGGCAGGTTGTTTTGATTGTCTATTAGATTTTCGTTGTCCTCCTGGTATTTGGCTACAGTCTTGTTGGGGTAGGACGTTATCTGGTGAAGAGGGTGCCTCCCATTCCGCATTTGAATTTTCGTCGTCGCTACTTTTCGGCTCTCGGCATCTCTTTGAGGTGAGGCCACCCCTATTCCGGATCCGTCACANTTGTACTATAGTTGCCTCGACCCACAACGGATCACCCAAAAAGTTCCTAGCGAAAACCAAATCGCCTACCTGGAAATTGCGACATTTCCCGCTGGAACCATGTGGTTTTTCAGGTTCATATGATGGATGTAGACGGTCGAGGTGGGAGCGGAGCTTCCGTCCCATTAATAATCCAGCGGGAGTTTTATTGGTGATGCTGTGCGGAGTGATATGCTGCAAAAGGAGTATCCAGTTAATCTTGTCTTCTATATCGCCATAGTCCATTTTATGCAAGGTTTTCTTGACGAATTGTACCATGCTCTCGGCCCTTCCGTTGGCCGCAGGATGCACCGGCGAAGTTAGCGCATGGCGAATACCGCGGCCCACCAGGTACTGTTCGAAGGACAGCGTGGTAAATTGGGGCCTCTTGTTGGATACTCGAACGTCTGGTAATCCGTGTGTCGCAAAGAGTCTGTCTAGTTTCCTGATGACTGATTCGGTCGTTGTATTCCTCATTTCATGGATTTCAAGCCAGTTCGAGTAGGCATCCACCGTTAATAAGAATGTGTGTCCCTTGGTAGGACCCGCAAAGTCCAAATGAATACGGGACCATGGTCCCCTCGGTGTTTCCCATTCAGTTGGGGTTGCTTTCGGCGGGGCGTTGCTTAATTCCTGGCATTTGTGACAGGCTTTTACCCATGCCTCTATCTGCTTGTCAATACCCAGCCACCACGCGTAGCTTCGTGCGAGGGCTTTCATATGCACGATGCCGGGGTGGCCATCATGCAAGGTCCTTAATATCACTGGTCGCAACCGCTCTGGGACGACAACTCTATCACCCCAGATAATGCAGCCCTTTTGGGAAAATAGTTCCATTTGCCGATTCTTGAATGGGGCGTAGTCGTCAGGTATTTGGTCCAATGGCCATCCCCGCTTGACCCAACTGAGGACTCGTGCTAAAATGGGGTTGCGTTTCGTTTCTATCACGATATCTCGGGCTGTTAATGGTGGCGTTCGAAGTTNCCATACACATATTCATGAAATCTCTTAACAGCAGACACAATAGCAAGGGCCTCTTTATCAATTTGACTGTAATTGCGTTCTGCTTTTGATAACGTCTTTGAAAAGTAGGCAACAGGGGCTTCATTACCGTTTGGCAAAACGTGGCTTAAAATGGCACCCACTCCGAATGGGGATGCATCACACATGATCGTTAAAGGCATAGTCTCGTTATACTGCATCAGGNATCTCTTAACCGTGGATACTATAGCAAGGGCCTCCTTATCAATTTGACTGTAATTGCGTTCTGCTTTTGATAACGTCTTTGAAAAGTAGGCAACAGGGGCTTCATTACCGTTTGGCAAAACGTGGCTTAAAATGGCACCCACTCCGAATGGGGATGCATCACACATGATCGTTAAAGGCATAGTCTCGTTATACTGCATCAGGACAGCATCAGAAGTCAATAAATTTTTACATGTCGAAACGCCTGTTCTTCTCTGTGTCCCCATACCCAGGTTGCTTTTTTGTCCAATAAACGATGTAGGGGTTCAGCTACGGTTGCTTTGTGAGGCAGGAAAACGTTATAAAAACTGATAAGGCCCAGAAAAGCCTGGAGGTTGGCCTTGTTCCGGGGTTTTGGGAGTTCTTGATTGCCTTGAGTTTGTTATCGGTGGGGTGAATGCCTTAACTATTAATTAAATATCCCAAAAATTCGACATGATCCGTACATAAATAACACTTGTTCTTTTTAACTTTGAGACCTGAGTCTTTAAATTGCTGGAGAACCAACCTCAGGCGTTCCTTTAGTATTTTCTGAGTTGGGGCAGCGATTAACATATCATCAAAATATGGGACAACACCTTTTATCCCTTGTAATAGCCTTTCCATCAAGCTTTGAAAGATTCCCGGGGTTATGCTCATTCCGAACTGGAGTCGATTACATTTAAATGCACCTCTGTGCATAATGATTGTTTGGGCCTCTGCCATTTTTTTGTCAACAGGCAGTTGTTGGTATGCTAAGTCTAGTTTAGCGAAGACTTTTCCATNACATGATCCGTACATAAATAACACTTGTTCTTTTTAACTTTGAGACCTGAGTCTTTAAATTGCTGGAGAACCAACCTCAGGCGTTCCTTTAGTATTTTCTGAGTTGGGGCAGCGATTAACATATCATCAAAATATGGGACAACACCTTTTATCCCTTGTAATAGCCTTTCCATCAAGCTTTGAAAGATTCCCGGGGTTATGCTCATTCCGAACTGGAGTCGATTACATTTAAATGCACCTCTGTGCATAATGATTGTTTGGGCCTCTGCCATTTTTTTGTCAACAGGCAGTTGTTGGTATGCTAAGTCTAGTTTAGCGAAGACTTTTCCATCCCCCAGGGAATGGAGGAGGTGTTGCACCACTGGTACCGGGTAAGCGTTTTGTTGAAGGGCATGGTTCAGGGTGGCTCGGTAGTCCCCACAAATTCTTATCGATCCATCCAGCTTGATGCGTGTTATGATTGGGGTTTCCCAGGGAGAGTGATCAGTTGGTTCGAACACACCCTGAGCTTTTAATTTATCAAGCTGCTCGTCAATCTTTGGTTTAAGGGCAAATGGAACTCAATGAGGCTTAAGGCGGATGGGAGCTATTTCGGGATTGAGGTTAAACGATATCGGGGTCCCCTTGTACTCGCCTAATTTTTCTGCGAAGACGTCCTGGAATTCATGGACGAGGTCTTCTTCCCAATCGCTGCTGCAAGTTCAGTGAATGCCGGCTACTTCAATTCCAAGTGGAGCGAACCATTGGAGGCCTTACAAACTAGACCGATCCTTGTCAATTACAGACAGGGGTAGAAATGCTGTATGGTTCTTAAACGATACCCGGACTTGGCTGGATCCAACAACCGGGATTCGATTTCCTTGAGTATGAGTCTTTGGAATCTGAGGTCTTGCCTCCAGATAGTGGGGATGAGCTGCTTGAGGGTCTTCCAGAAACCATCGAGAGGGACGATCCTGAATTGACTTCCATCAGGCAGGGCTGGTTTTCGATGGCCACTTTCACTCGCATCAAGAGATGAGGCGTGACCGATCGTGATCGTTTGGTGAGCCTCTTCTCGCTTCGTTGGGTGGTTTAGGGTTTTGTTTCTGTAGGAGTGGTTGTTCCATTGGTGGTTCATGGGTTCTCACTTCATGGGATGACCTCCTGTCGGTTGGCGATAGTTAGTCCCCCTTGAGGGCTGGCTGGGTCCTGGCTTGCTTCTACAGACCCGTTCAATATGGCCTCTTTTCCCGCACACATGGCAGAGTGCGTCGAGGAATTTGCATTCTGACCGGGGGTGGCTTGCTCCACACCTGGCGCATTGGTACTGCGATTTCTGGCATTGGTGTTGTTCGGACCGGAGCTGGTTGACCTCTTCTTCATCGCTTTCGGACGATGATTCAAGGTCCTCGTGGTGGGCTGTATCTAGCTGTCCCTCTGACTGAGGTGAAATTTTGCAGGCTCGTTGGCGAACCGGTGCGTGTGTGCGGTGCATTTGGGCAGCCGACTTCCTGGTTGCTTCTGCTGCAGTAGCTTCAGCTATGGCATCTTTAAGGCTAATGTCGCCCTTCGCCATTAGTTTACTCTGAGTGCCTGGTGCATCTAATCCCAGAACGATTCAGTCTCTTATGGCTTCTTCTAAGTCAGTAAACTCACATAGGCCTCCCAGATTCCAGAGATCCACGATGAAATCAGCAACACCTTCGCCCTTTCGCTGACTTCTCTGATAAAATTCATGCCTTCTCACGAGCGTTGGCACGGTCGGTGCGTAATGAGCCCTCAGCAGTGGTTCGAGGACGTCCCAGTCCATAGACTTTACTTCTGCCGGTTTTGCTAGTGCCTTGGCCATCTTGAATATGGTTGACCTGCAATGAGTTAGGAATACTGCTCGTTTCTTTCCAGTAGTGGCATCCTTCAAATTGTTGGTTTCCAGAAACATCTGGAAGCAATCCATATATGAGTCCAGTCTTCTTGTGCCGGGTCGAATGGATCGTGTGGTATGACGCTGCCGGACATGGTTCCACCATTGGTGCGTTCAGCCACGTGCTCAGTTATTGTTCTTCATTGTTCAGTAAGCTCTGACGTCTCCACATCCCACCCTCGTCGCCAGTGTTAAGTTCTGTGCATGGGTGCAAGGATGGAGACGAGCCAGTGAAAAGTGAACTTCAAACTCTTTATTTACATGTGAAAACATCTCAGCTCAATGGCCACAATGGGCCCCTTTATATAGGCAACTCTTAACTTATTTAACCAATGAAAACACAGGGAGCGCTAGCTCCATTAACCAACGGGAGAGGCTCGTTAATAGCCAATCAGATTCTCCTGAACGGACCAATCCGATGCCGCTATTATCGGCCAATCAGAAGTGCAGGGCCAGAACCCTGCACTTTGCTTCAAGCTCTTAATAATCTTTATTAAGTATTTATTGATTCACAACAACCAGGCTTGAAATTTTGGGCTTGTACAATCTTGAACTACACCGCCTACAGTTGGACTTAAGTGTAGTACACAAAATTATCTGCTGCAATGTCCTACCATTCAATGACTACTTCAGCTTTAACCACAACAATACAAGAACACACAACAAATAGAAACTCAATGTTAACTGTTCCAAACTTGATTGTAGAAAGTACGACTTCAGCAACAGAGTGGTCAATGCCTGGAATTCACTACCTGACTCTGTTGTCACATCCTCAACCCCCCACTCCTTTAACCTCCAACTATCCACTATTGACCTCACCCTATTCCTAAGAGGTCAGTAAGGGGCATGCATAAGTGCACCAACATGCCTACCGTCCCTGTCCTATTGTCCCCAATTATTCATACCTATTTCCTGTATTCTTAATCAAGTTTATACTTATACCTATTATCTTGTAAGCGATTGACAAATCAATACGGGTCTTCTATTGCTTCCAGAGTGCAAAAGTGGATGCCTTTACCCACCTCCCACTCCCAACCCATTGCAAGTATGCCCCGTCACCTTGTTTTCCAGCTTTGATTGAAAACTGCTGTTTTCAGACCTAAGCTGTCTTAAGCATTCATTCTGATTTAACAGGAGCCCCAACTCTGGATAGCGAGCCTGACATGTTTCTTCCCCTCCACCATCCCATCACTGTTCTGTTCAGCTATTTCATCTTTGGCTGCTGGTGTGCTATACATTTTCTGCATTGTTTTATTGTCTTGCCATTGATTCAGTGTCAATATGGAAGTGCCATTGATTCCTTTAAATCAATGAATAATCCTTACCCTTAAATGAAAATGAGGATGATGATTAAATGTAGGTACCTCTTAAGTCCTAACCCTAACCCTAGGCAGTATACAAACTGTTTAAAATATTAAAAACAAAACAAAAGACAAAAATGAAAAAAAAAATGACAAAACTGGATGGGAACAAAGGAAGTCTAAAAGGAAGCTTCAATCATTCTTGTCAAAGATCAGGATGAACAGCCAGGTCTTCAGGATCCTTTGAAATATGAGCAAAGTGGGGGATGTTTGAATCTCACAGGAACCTCGTTGTGTAGGTTAGATGCTATAACAGAGAAGGCATGCTACTGGTTGCCTTCACCAGTCATGATAGATGTCATTGTTTAATCAAAAGAATCCAAAGCATGCCAACCTCTGCCAGATTAGATCTGTTGGACAATTATGGGAGACAGGTAATCCTTCAATTAACCAGCCCCTGTGCCATAAGTGCTTTACAGAATAATGACTTAACACCTTGAATCATATCCAGAAGCAACTAGTGTAAGTTGCTTCTGGGTTGTGAGGTATGATTATTACTGCCCATGCCACTGCATTCTGGGCCATTTGAAGCTTCCGGATGGACTACAAAGGCAAAACCCGGTAGGATGCACTATAATAGTCAATGAGGTGACCAGAAGGTGAATAATATTTGAAGGGCCTCCTGATCTAAGAAAGGGCACATATGGCACACTAGACAAAGGTGTATACGTGTCTTCCTAGCCACAGCTACCATCTGCATGTTGTGCAAGAGCTGTGAATCCAGGAAAGCCCCTAAACTGCCCATCACTTTTAAATGGAGAAGTGTCCCATCCATCTTAAAGATGGAATATACCCAGATCCAGGCAGTTCAAACAACCTAGCCACTCAATCTTGGTAAAAGTGAACTTGAGACAGTTCCTCCCCACCCCAAACCAATCAGCCTCAGTTCCTCAACATCCCAGGGTTTTAAAGATACAATAAGATATCATTATCAGTGTGCTGATGTCCATTGCAGTTGAATACTTCATTGCAATTCATTGCAATGAATACTTCAGCTTCAACCACAACAATACAAGAGCACACAATAGATACAAACTCAGGGTAAACCGCACCAAACTTGATTGCAGGAAATACAACTTCAGCAACAGAGTGGTCAATGTCTGGAATACTCAACCTGACTCTGTGGTTTCTTCCCCAAACCCCAAAAACTTTAACCTTAGACTGTCTACTATTGACCTCACCCCTTTCCCCAGGGAGCATGCATAAGCGCACCAACGTGCCTACCATCCCTGTCCTATTGTTTTTTTTTCTTATATGTATCCATTTCATGTATTCATAATCATGCTTATACTTATATCTGTTATCTTATAATCGCTTGACAAAATAGAATAAATGAAAATAAATAAAATAAATATCTCATCCAAGCAAACAAACAAGCAAAAGGAGAAAAGGAAAAAGTAGTTGATACAGAAATATAATATCAGTGTGGACAAAGATACCAATATTGCACAGTTAGGAAGCAATATATTATTGATGAGAAAGCAACACTCCAAAACAAAATACATTACATTATTTTAACAACGTGAGAAGGAATTTGAATTTCTGAGCTGATGTATCGATTTCTAACTTTCTCTTTATTGTACTCTGAGTGATGTACAATGCTTATAGACATTTAATTTTTTATATCTCTGATGCTAGTTCTTTAGTCAGTTTATTTTTTCCCTTTAAAAATCCATAACCTAAATACTTTGATTTGCCTTGCTGCATAACATGAAATCCTAAATTTAATCCACAATCCAAGCATGGAAAAAGATAATTCAGAGTTGCCTAACTTCTGTGATATTATTTGTTATTGCACCAATACTACAAGATCATAGAATGCAGAAAGAAACTGAATTTCTGCTTGGCCTTGGGTAATTTCAAAAATGGCTTGAAATCTTATTCATTCTAACACCTTCATGGATAGCTCCATGCTTTTTTGACCATGCTTTACAAACAGAAAAGCAATATACAGTACAAGTGATTCCCCAGGAGGCTGAGGCATCTTCCTCAGGCAGCAGGTGCCAGAAGGCAGAAATAGCTGTGCCAGTCCTAGTCATTTCCTTTGGTTGGCAAATAGAACTTTGTGTGTTATGTAGCCTGTCCTTCTAAACTATCCTGACATCATTCCAAGGTTCTAAATAGAGTGCTGTTCCTCAGTTTAGTACTAAGGTAAGCATCAATAAAGCCAAACCTTTGTACAAGGAATTGTGAGCGATGGTGAAGCTATATTTTTTCCAGCTGATATATGGCCTCAAACACAGTACACGCCTTGCAGACCACATATGAAATAGATTGCAAGATCCATTTTGGATTTCATGAACCCCCATCAATCACCTTCAATTTCACTGATGCTGAGAAATCATTAAAAGATTCCAGGCAGTATATCAGCTGCTTCATTACAACCATAACTTTTTTTTATGTGTTCATATTCCAAAGAGAATGTTCACATTATGGGAACTGCAGTAAATTCTACCAGTTTGGGGCTCATTATATCTTTAAATGTATTGTGAATAAAGCATTCATAAAAGAGCAGGTTGTTATTGGGTTAAAGCCTTTGGGAGAGGGTAGGGGTTTACTAATAGTCATGTTTTAAACACAGGCATACACACATACAGAAAGAGAAAGAAAGTAGGAGGGAGAACTTTGAAAGAAATAACACACCATGAATACAAATCAACCTTTTGCCCAGTGCCAATTTACTGATCTGTAGTCTTGGATAACAAATTAATTGCTGGTCTCTACTGAGGGGAACAAGAGATCTAAGCATATCTGATATATGATGTTCACTTGTTCAGCTACAGTGCAAGAAATCCAGAAGAGTAGATGAGTAGTAGGAAGAATGAAAGACAGTCAGAGAAAAGGTTTTTTTTTTT
Source organism: Emydocephalus ijimae (assembly GCA_004319985.1). Classification (NCBI taxonomy): domain Eukaryota; kingdom Metazoa; phylum Chordata; class Lepidosauria; order Squamata; family Elapidae; genus Emydocephalus; species Emydocephalus ijimae. Next base: position 3,128 of record BHEV01028684.1, on the reverse strand, counting down.
GAAAAAAAAAACATCAATCCCAGGTCACCTGGCTTTTTAAATTACTGTTAATTCCTTTGGGAAAAATTCTGCTGGAATGATATTAAGATATGATTGTATTTCTTTCTTGAAAGATTCTTCTCAGATCTAACTTTTTCTGCAGCATAGAAAAATCTCAGATGAATGGACTGTCAAGAAACATTTCAGTGGGACAGCATATATTATGCCTATAATGTCTTCATTTTAGAAATAAACTTATAGCTAAGGATGTTAACTAAGAATTTGAGACTGCATATTAGAATATTAGTCTTTATCAGAGTACTGGAGTATCAGTATTAATCTTGCTGGATCAGCAATCTGATTCAACGTAAAACAACGTTTATTTTGGTCGACAAGCCAGGTATAGTATAAAATAAAAATATATTTTATATACTCCTACCAACCAGACTTAAACATCACAGGTCCATTTTCCACTAGTGACTTACAGCATCTTCTGGTGATATCCAACAATCACTGTATCACAACAACAGCTATTGGGGCAGGTTTTATATCATTTCAGTAACGGATGGGCTATGCTATGAAGATGCAGTAAGTCATTAGTGAGAAAATGGCAATCATGAAACTCTCCCTCCTTCCCTCTCCACCTTTCCTCCCCCTCTCTCCTACTACCCTGAAGGTTCCTTTGCTTGGTATCAGGCAAAATAAAGGGTGTTATATTTAGGGATAGATGAAAAGATAATTAAAAGGTAGATAGAAATATTCCAGTACATACATATATACACAGTACTCTCTCTTTGTCATGCCCCTGTTGGAATCTGATTCCAAGGTGGAGGTCGAGCAGCTGACAGGGAATGGGAGTTGGCTCCGGTGGCTGTGGAGGAAACTGGGGAAGGGCACAGTCCAGCTGAGTATTCAGAGGAAGACTCAGGCCCATCCCCTCTTCATCATAGGGCATGCAGGGAGGAACGGAAAAGGGAGCAACATGAGTTACGGGCAAGAAAAGGGCCCCAATTCCCTTCATTAGCTGCAGCTGGGAAAACAGGATTTAAACAAGGTGTTTGCACAAAACACCTTGCTGGAAGCAAAGTGCACATTATCTTTGTTTATCAAGTCTTATCTGGGTTTTGGCGTCCTCCCAACTGTGTGTGTTTCGTTATCTTTTAAAGTCTGCAATTCCTTATCCTGCCCTGTCTCAGCAGGGTTGCAACATGGTTTGTGTTAGTTTTCATTTATAATTTATATGTACTTTGGGTTCGGACTGAATTTCTTCCCTTTAAAAACTGTTCTTGGGAGAGTTTTTTCTCCAGCCGATGATAACTGGACATTGGGGACCAAGTTGGAGGTATTAAAGGGACTTTACCTACTTTTGTGACTTTGTTGCTTTTGTGCCACACCCTGGGTTATCACAACAGTGATGCATAGTCCTCACACAAACACAGTCATCGCTTATCTATCTGCTCATCGATCTTGGGTCTGAGTGCGAAAGGTACTCGCCGCGGTTTTAGGCGTATCGGGGGAATGCTGGGGTCTAAACTGAAGGAAATAGGGGGCCCTCGGTACTTGCCTAGGGTGCCATTGAACACTTCCTGGAAGTCCCTTGCGAGTTGCTCTTCCCAGTCTACCTCTGCGATGTGGTCGATGCACGTTACTTCGATACTGAGTGGTGTGAACCACTGCAGTCCCAAGAGGCTGGGTCGGTCTCTGTCTATGATTATCAGGGGAAGTCTTGCTGTGCACCCCTTGAATGTGATTTCAAAGTGTCCTGTTCTGACTGCGGGGATGCGGTTCCCTTGGTAGTCCTTTAGGATTAACTTCTGGCTTTCCAGCCCCCTCTTGTGGATGGCGGGCACCAGGCGCTTGATTTCCCGCCATGCAACCATGGAGAGGTAGGACCCGGAGTCCACCTCCATCTTGCATGGCTTGCCCTCGATGCCCACTTCCACGTGTACCTTGCGGGCGTCCCACCTAGATGAGTGGCCGATGATGACCGTCTAGTGGGTCTCCTCTCTTTGTCGGTTCTCACCATTCCATCAGCTCCATCCATTCCGGTTCCAACGGCTCTTGGTTTGGCAATACCTTGTTCTGGGGGGGTGCCATCTTGTCTCCAGCCACTGCTGTTCTGATGGGGACTGTAGGTCCGCTTGAGTTGGCAGACTCAGGCGATGTGGCCTCTCTTGTCGCATTGCCAGTAGATGGCATCGAAAAAATATCATTCCGACCAAGGATGGTCACCCCCGCACCCGGCACATTGCAGCCCCGACTTACGACTCCGCCGCTCGCGCTGGTCTTGTTCTGTTTGGAGTCGGTGGATATCCTCCTCTTCGTCTATGGTGTCGGAGAGGGAGTCGAGGTTGCCATGGTGGGTGGTGGTGGTCGCTCGGCGGCTTGCCTCTGGCTGAGTCTCGGCTAGTGGGGTTGTCTCGGTGGTTGCGGTTCAATCCCCTGCGTCTGGTCTCCGCATTCGGGCCACTGACTTCCGGGTTGCGTCAGCTGCAGTAGCCTCGGTGAGGGTGTCTGTGAGGGAGATGTCACCTCTCGCCATCAACCGGCTTTGTAGGACAGGGTCTCTGAGCCCGAGGACGCGATCTCGTAGCACCTCGTCCATGTCCGTGAAGCCGCACATGCCTCCCAGATTTCACAGGTCAGCCACGAAATCGCTGATGCTCTCACCCTCTTTCTGGTCGCACCGGTAGAAATCGTGCCATCTAATGAGGGTGGGCACGGCGGGAGCATAGTGGCTTTGCAACAGAGGCTTGAGATCGGCCTAGTCCATTACCTTTACATCTTCAGGTTTTGCGAGGGCTTTCGCCATCTTAAACACTGCGGGCCCGCAGTGTGTCAGGAATATGGCCCCTTTTTTCTGTCTATTCACGTCCTTGAGGTTGCTACTCCCCAGGAACATCAAGAACCTATCAATGTATGATTCCCAGCCCTCAGTAGCCTGGTTAAAGGGTATGGATAGCACGATGCTGGCCATCTTGCTGGTCACGTCCGTCTCGGTGCCATGTGCTTGGTGGGTATCAGTTCCGCGATCCCATCCTCGTCACCAGTGTTGTATATGCTGATCAGAAGAAGGCGCGGGAGTCAGTGACTATTTTTCAGCTCTTTATTAGTCCCGAGATCGACTCGGTTCCTGGGGATCGGTGGCG
>BHEV01028680.1:0-14137 GCA_004319985.1 Emydocephalus ijimae | reverse complement strand
CTGTTCAGCGCAATCTTTTACCACCCGACCAGGAATTAAGTCAGGCCCAGCTGACTTTCTGGGATTAACTGCCTTCATTGTTTGCCTCACATCCTGCTCATTCACAATGAAGGGGAGGCTCTGCTGAGTAAATGATGGCAAAGGGACAGTCTCGGTNAGAAAGCAATCTTCAATTCTCCTCTTATATTCGGCCTTAGCCTGCTTAATGCCTCTCCTCAAGTTTGTTCTTGCAGCACTATAATCCAGATCATTCCCAGACTTAAAAGCCTTGTTTCTTGCATACAACAAGCGTCTAACCTTCCCAGTCATCCATTATCTCCTGCTATTATTCCCAGTAAAGGTTTGTGGTCAGTTATTATGGTGAAAGCTCGCCCATAAATATATTCATGAAATTGTTTAACAGCAGATACAATAGCAAGAGCTTCTTTATTGATTTGACTGTAANGTCGGAGGTCAATAAGTTTTTTACTTGTCGAAACGCCTGTTCCTCTCGGTGCCCCCAAACCCAGGTTGCTTTTTTGTCTAGTAAACGATGTAGGGGTTCGGCTACGGTTGCCTTGTGAGGCACGAAGATGTTATAAAAATTGAGAAGGCCTAGGAACGCTTGGAGATCCACCTTATTTCGGGGTCTTGGGGCATTTTTGATTGCCCTCAGTTTGCTATCGGTGGGGTGAATGCCCTGTTTATCTATTAAATATCCTCAAAATTCTACTCGATCAGTGCATAGTTGACACTTGTTTTTCTTAACTTTGAGACCCGAGTCTTTAAATCTCTGAAGAACCAACCCCAGGTGCTCCCTTAGTATTTATTGCGTCGGAGCAGCAATTAACACGTCATCAAAATTGGGGATAACACCTTTTATCCCTTGTAATAGTCTTTCCATCAAACTTTGAAAGATTCCCGGGGCCACGCTTACTCCGAATTGGAGTCGGTTACATTTAAATGCACCTTGGTGCATAATGATCGTTTGGGCCTCTGCTGTTTTTCTGTCTACAGGCAGTTGTTGGTATGCCTGGGCTAGATCTAGTTTAGCGAAGACTTTTCCGCCCCCAGGGAATGGAGAAGGTGTTGCACTACCGGTACCGGGTAAGCGTTTTGCTGCAGGGCGTGATTCAGGGTGGCTCGGTCGTCCCCACAAATTCTTAATGATTCACCCGACTTGATGGGTGTCACAAATGGGGTTTCCCAGGGAGAATGGTCGGTTGGTTCTAACACCCCCTGGGCTATTAATTTATCAAGCTGCTCGTCAATCTTTGGTTTAAGGGCGAATGGGACTCGACGAGGCTTAAGGCAGATTGGAGCTATTTCGGGGTTGAGGTTAAATGATATCGGGGTCCCCTTGTACTCGCCTTGTTTGTCTGCAAAGACGTCCTGGAATTCTTGGACGAGAGCCTCTTCCCAGTCGTTGCTGCTGGTTCGGTGAATGCCAGCCACTTCAATTCCAAGTGGAGCGAACCATTGGAGGCCTAACAAGCTAGGCCGATCCCTGTCAACTACAGTCAAGTGTAGAGATGCAGTACGATTTTTAAAGGAGACACGGACTTGGCTGGATCCAACGACTGGAATTCGATTTCCTTGATAATCTTTGAGTATGATTCTTTGGAATTGGAGGTCTTGTTGCCGGACGGTAGGGGTGAGTTGCTTGAGGGTCTTCCAGGAAACCATCGAGAGGGACAATCCTGAATCGACTTCCATTATACAAGGCTGGTTTTCGATGGCCACCTTCACCCGGATCTTGACGTCCAGTGATGAGGCGTGACCAATCATAATAGTTTGGTGTGCTTCTTCTCTCTTCGTTGAGTGGTTTAGGGGTCTGTTTCTGTAGGAGTGGTTGTTCCATTAGTAGTTCAAGGGTTCTCGCTTTGCAGGACGGCTTCCTGTAGATTGGCCACAGTTAGCCCCCCTCGGGTTTTGGCTGGGTCCTTGCTTGCTTCCACAGACCTGTCCGATGTGGCCTCTTTCCCCGCACACATGGCAGAGCGTGTCGAGGAATTTGCAGTCTGATCGGGGGTGGTTTGCCCCACAACCAGCACATTGGTACTGCGATTTCTGGTGTTAGTCTCGTTCAGACCAGAGCCGGTTGACGTCTTCTTCATTGCTTTATGATGATGATTTGAGGTCCTCATGGTGGGCTGTCATTGCCGGTTCTTCTAAGTGAGGTGAAACTTCGCTGGCGAGTTGGCGAAGTGGAGCGTGGGTGCGGCGCATTCGAGCAGCCGACTTCCTGGTTGCTTCTGCTGCAGTAGCGTCAGTGATAGCATCTTTAAGGCTAATGTCACCTTTCGCCATCAGCTTACTCTGCGCACCTGGTGCATCTAATCCCATAACTATTCTGTCTCTCAGGGCTTCTTCAAGGTCGGTAAACCCACATAGGCCTCCTAGATTCTGGAGATCCGCGATGAAATCTGCAACGCTTTCACCCTTCCGCTGATCTCTCTGGTAAAATTCATGCCTTCTCACGAGCGTTGGTACGGTCGGTGCATAGTGGGCCCTTAGCAGGGGTTCGAGGATGTCCCAGTCCATGGACTTCACTTCTGCCGGTTTCGCTAGTGCCTTGGCCATCTTGAATACGGTTGGCCCGCAATGAGTTAGGAATACCGCCCGTTTCTTTCCGGTAGTGGCATCCTTCAAATCGTTGGTCTCCAGAAACATCTGGAAGCGATCCATATATGAGTCCCAGTCTTCTTGTGCCAGGCCGAATGGAGTGGGTGGTATGACACTGCCGGACATGGTTCCGCCGTTGGTGCGTTTCAGCCACGTGCTCTGTTATCGTTCTGTAGTGTTCAGTCAGCTCTGACGTCTCCACATCCCACCCTCGTCGCCAGTGTTATGTTCGGTGCGTGGCGCAAGAAGCGGAGACAAGTCGACGAACAGTGAACTTCAACTCTTTATTTAACATGGTGCAACAGCTCTGAAAACGGCCTCAACAGCCCCCTTTATATGGGCAAGCTCTTGGGTATTTAGCCAATGAAAACACAGGAACACTAGCTCTTTTAACCAATGAGAAAGGCTCGGTAATTGCCAATCAGATTCTCCTGAACGGACCAATCCGATATCGCTGTTATCGGCCAATCAGAAGTGCAGGGCCAGAACCCTGCACTTTGCTTTAAGGTTTCAACAAGCTTTATTCAAACACTTTTATTAATTCACAACAGTTCGTATGATATTTGGGCTTAATATACAGACACATCTGACAGGAATGCAGAAATTTTGTGAAGTATTGCTATGGGAGTTAAATATATCTCAAGGTGGTCATACAAGATGAAGTCAGCATGAAATTTCTGTAAAACAAGGAAAAATGCAGTTTCAGGTGAGGATAAAATATGGTGAAAGTTTGATTGCTGTCATTGGATTTGGAAAAAAGTGATGTTTCACCATAAAGTTTGATTAACTCTTGCAACAATGCATTCCAAAACTTTTACAGGAGTTATTCAGATTCTGTCCTAACAATCTTAGCCATTGCCCTGCATGTATGGGTAATAATAATATAATTTCATCTTGAGTACTTCTCATAGCATTGCATTTCTCATAAGATTTTCACTGAGTGAATTAACAAGGATTACTAACCAGAGGAGTTCAGCAGGATGTACTGAAAGAGTGACCACAGAAGGATGTGACCTGAATTGTAAGGGATAAAAGGTTTTCTCCTAATTCGCTGAAGATTGCAGGGGTGTTTCCTCAGATTTACTGATCGTTCACATGAGTGATTAAATGATTTTGTCCTTATAAGTAAGCATAAATTTTAAGGGGTGGTCATGAGCAAGTTTTCTAAGATAAGAATTTGTACTTGGCTACTATGAGAGCTTGAATAAAGAAACCAGGAGAAATAAGAGCTATTCTAGTAAGAAGCAATAGCGAAGATGAAGCAATAGAGATTTGCAATGTTTATAGTATTTTTATCCTTCTTCCTGTCATATATTTACTACAATTACTAGCTTGTAGAGAAACACACTCTAGTGATTATAAATCAGCTGATGGAACATATAAGCATTTATTAATTCAAAGAAAGATTGCTCTACAATAGAAAGCAACAATAGAAACAACTCTCCATACAGAAGCAAGCACAATAGGTGAGAACAGCAAGCAGAAACAAAAATGGTAGAAGATATTTGCAAATATTCTGAAATAATATAGAGCCCATTCAGATGAAATAAGCTCTGAGTGTTATGGGGAACAGATAGAAATTCTGAGAAGGAAGACACGCCAGTGGACAGAGATCACACAACTATAACATACTGTAAAGGAATCTTTTACAAGAGTCTTAGTAGTAGGGTATGCAATTGTTCAAATACAAAGGAGGAATACAAACACAAAGGATATCGGTTCTATCCATATATCTTCCCTGTTTCACCTCCTACATTTTCTGACCACATGATCATTCCATGGAATGCTTCAGAAGTATCACTGAACAAGAGTTTTAAGTTACCTATACTGAGAACTTGATTTAAAAAATGAACCAATAAAGAAATAGATGAATGTGAAAGAGGCTTAAATTGCTTTCTCTCTGTTCCCTGCATGACAGTGTTACATAATTTATTGAATGACCAATGTAGGTTGGAAGGATTGTTAAATTTTTATATTGTAATAAAGTGCCATTGTTACTCTGCTGTTTTGACATATCTCTAAGACCACAGCTGTAGCAGTAATTTGTATATTGAGGTCCTGTAGATGGTGCTAGGCGCTAGCAGCAAACTGCAGTGTTTAGAATCTCTATAGGCCTCTTTATTCTTGGCATGATCTAATTCCCTATATCTTGGTGAAGGTGGAAAGTCCCAGACTTTCTGGACTTATAGGTGACCTCATTTTACCAACATCACCACTAGTCTTAAGGATTGGTTGGGAGGTTTCATTCATTTGATATTCCTCCAATCCAAATACTGTATCTATGTTAGTCTTCCTTGCTTGCAAAAATGGTATAAAAGAATAAATGCTGTCCAGGCAGTCAGAAATCTTGGCATCCTGCACAATGACTGATCTTTGAAATCCATCATATTGGCGCCCGACCAGGGATGTCCTCAACCCCAATGGGGTCACAACTCCCAACATGCTTACCACTGTCTGGCACAGACCCCTAAGGTGCATGCCTTCATCCCAAGGGACCCCTCAGTGGTAAGTATGGGTTACAATCTATCTCATCACCAGTATAAACATGTTCAGGAATTCAGATTCCTGCTACATAAATCAGATACTACAGCAGTGGAGGCTGCAATTAGGAAGCTGATGAGAGATAGGGAAATGGTATTCTGAGTGCAAACACTCAGGTTAAAGGATTGGAATCCAGGGCTCCAGTCCAAATATTACATTGATGGTATCAATGCTGTCAAGCTGTAGAAACATCTGGCTCTGATATCTCAGTAAAACAACAATTGACTATAAGCCCCCCTCCTGATTATGATCAGGTAAAAATTGTCACTCCAAAATCTTCTCCAATTGGACTTTCAGCTCCTTCTGAGCAGGCTAATTTTTTTGATTCTCCAAGGCCATTCTATACCCACATAAGGCAAGTATTGGAGGAACAATTAGAAAAAGGGGGAGATTTAAGCTAGAAACCAAGGACAGAGACACATAAATTTATTTGTTTAAAATTTTTAGGTTTAATCTTTTTAATTATTTAATATTTAAGAAAATAGAACAATGGATGTACCTAGAATGCGGGCAACTGCTCTCTTCTGATGCACTGGGTGGCAGAATTGAATGTGGAAGGCATGCCCTTTGAGTTCAATGGTCCACAGTTAGCTCTGCTGTTTAGAAGCATGGAACAAGACAGAGATCCGTGTTTAAAATAGAGCCCCTCCATAAAGTACATTGGGGCTGATCAAAGAAGATATGGTTAACTTATGCTGTTATATATGTGTTAGGAAGAACTAAGAGAAGATGTTTACTGTTCTTTTCAGGATGTGATTTCCATTAAAACTTCTTAGATGTATATGTATAATAATGTACAATAATTGCATGCAGCATAGAACTTAGTTGTGTATGTATAATATTGTAAAACAATTGTATGCAGAATTGAATAGGATTGAATTGAAGAAAGTATCCTTTACCTGTGTATAGCCCTAATTGGAATTGCTGCATTTCAGAATAAATTAATTGTAACATGTTTGGCTGCCAGAGAATTAAATTGGCTTTTTGGATTGGGCTTAGAGTTGTGGGAGGCAGATAGGCAGTGGTTCAGGTCCACAATTTCCTTTGTGATTGGAACCACTCCTTGAGTTATCCCAGTGCTTTGAGAATAAACTATAGGTTGTCCAAAAAAAAAAAAAAAAAGAAAATGTGGAGATTTAAAGGGACAAAACCTTCCCAGGTCTGGAAATGTTGTGTATGGGAATGTGTCTGTATGTAATCATTTCCAGACCTGGAGGATGAGATCCTCTACAATGGAGCTTATTGGCTCCCAGAAAAGAATTTCTAAGTATGCAAGCAGTATGATTACAGTGTAAATGTGCGAGTATGTTGATGGTAAAAAAGTTGGTATACATGTTTGTGTGTTGACCCCTTCCCAGATTGAAAGGAGAGTGAGAAATAACATGTTCAAGGAAATGAGAAATGTCCGGACGAAATGTATGTGATTTACTGGAGCGAGATGATTATTTGTATGTGTATTTGTTTGTGCTTTACTGATGATGAAAATTATTTTTGTGTGATTTATTGTTGAAAGAATGTTGAGTGGAAAAAATGGGTGAGATTTCTGTGTAGTATTTTAACCCCCCCCCCCCTTCACTGGTTGTTAACTTTTTGCCTTGTAAAGGCGGAGGGTGGAGGAAGTGGGAGAGCAAGGCTATCAATCACTTTAACAATTTCTTTTCCTCTGCTTTGAGTTTTTGCCTTGAAAAAAGTGAGTTTGGAAAATAACTTTTTTTACAGGTTACATAGCTTCATCTCCTGATTTTTTTTAGTGATTTTCACACAAAGGAGCCTCAGATAGATAGGCTGAGATTGGCAAATTGCCTAGAATGTTATCTGTAAAGGTGGCTCAGTTCTCAGGTTGACAGTTGGCCTGGAACAATTATTTTTGATGATGGCTCAATTCACAGTTTCAGCAAGGGGAATCAAAATTCAAGCTAGCTGCATTTGTACATGCTCTTCATCCATATAAGGGTTTACAACAAGAATTTGAAGAATGCATGGCTATTGCCAGCACAACAGGTAAAATCACGAAAGGTTGTGTGTGTTAACTTCTTTTAATCTTCCAGGTGCTTATATTATGCCCAGGACTGTCCCTAATGTTATGATCTTATTTTTAATTTTTCAACAGCTACTACAAGACCGAAGATATTTCTTATATACATAATCACTTGACCCTTTCTGGGCCTCTTTCATCATCAACTTTCATCATCAACCAGATTGTTTCATCATCAACTTTGGCAAATGGATGTTACCTACTAGGCAAGCCCTCTCTTTACAACATGATATTTGGCTTTCTTGCAATATTGTACAGCCTGGAACAACAAGTTCATCAATGCTCATTGGTCATTTAAGGGCTGTGTCCACAAATAAATAAAAAAGGAGGGAAAGGGTCTCTAAAAAAGTTTTGAAAAAGTATAATTTCCCTTAAATCAATTGAATGTTTCAATTTACCTTAAATTAATTGAATGTTTTTATTCAAGTTAACTATTGGGGGGGGGGTGAGGGGGCCGAGGCTGTGTTGTTGTGTTTGCTCCCACAGGACCTTTGTGGATTCCAGCTTGTTGTGTCCACCCAGCCAAGGATATTGTTTCACCAATCCCCAGATCCAGTCCCAGAAATTTCACTTTACAGATGGCACAGTGTCCAATCTGGGCTCATTTGTTTATGCTTGATTGTTTACAGCTGTTATTTGACAACAATGGCTCTTATTCCATCCAAACATTCACTTGAATGAATGAAGTAAAATTTATGGGTGAAATTGGCTAACAACACACAGAATGTCTTTTGCTTATCTGAAACTTATGATATGGAAAATTTGCTTTCTACATGTTTAGTTCCTGTCTGCACTCCTTCTTCAGTAATTCAAAACTTCAGGATTTGCTGCCTATTATGCAATTGCTTTACATACCTCAATGGTAGCAGTGTAAATATAACTTGCGCAAAAGTAGTTAATTGTACATCTCCAAGTAAAAAACCTCACTGTCATCGCATTAGCTCACCTACTTTGAACTGCACAGCTTTAGACTTTCTTTCACTTTGCCCATGTTTGGCTGCCACACGGATGGTTTTTTACATGCGGTCAAGAAAATTTTAATTATATTCCTGCTAATCTTAGTGAAGCACAATGCTGCCTCATCTGGCTGATTTCTGTTTTGCTTTCTAAACAACAAATTCATCAATCGAATCGTTTTCAATGTGTGGTCACGCTAGATAGCACTTGTGACTTTGAAACAACCTTACTTAATAAAAGCAGAATACATAGTGCTAGCTTTGTCTATCGTGGGTGTGCCAGCAAGTGCTGCTTGTGCTCACCTTAACATTAACTTTGTTGCATATAATTTAGCAAAAACAATTAATGTTACTTCTTCAGCTATTTCAACAATCAACCATGAGATGTAAGCATTAAGGAAGGCTATTCTACAAAATCAATATTGTTTTAATTTGTTTGATTGATCATAAATCATCCAGCACCAGCTTAATATTTTTAAACAATTTGGCTTTGGATTTGAAAATTGATAATTTAGAATCTTGGTGGGAAAGCTTTTGGCCTTGATTGCCCACAGGCTTAATGGGAAAAATTTTATGCTACGTAGTCTTATTTCTGTTTTAATTAGTGGGTGCTGCTTTGTTCAATGTCTCCCTTCTCTTTGCAACATATGTAACACAGCTTTTCACCTTAAAACCTCTCCTAGATTGCCTCAGGGTCGGGTATATGCTCTGTATAAACAACTGCAAGGATGCTCTTCTACGGATTATTATAAGTCCCTTAATAATTTCTTTTATGACTATTCTTTGTCTAAACAAAATAAAAAAGAGTGATATGTAGTAGTAATTTGTATACTGAGGTCCTGTAGATGGTGCTAGGCGCTAGCAGCAAACTGCAGCGTTTAGAATCTATATAGACCTCTTTGTTATTGGCATGATCTCATTCCCTATATCTTGGTGAAGGTGGAAAGTCCTAGACTTTCCAGACTTATAGGTGACCTCATTTTACTAACATCACCACTAGTCTTAAGGATTGGTTGGGAAGTTTCACCCATGTGATATCCATTCCTCCAGTCCAAATACTGTATCTATGTTACTCTTCCTTGCTTGTAAAAATGGTACAAAAGAATAAACGCTGCCTAGGCAGTCAGACATCTTGGCACCCTGCACAATGACTGATCTTTGAAATCCATCACACAGCTATTAGAATAGCTGTTAAGTATACAGATTTGAAATAATTTAAAAAGACTACTGAGTGTCTACATCCACATTTTTAAAAAGAAACATATACTTTAAAAAGAATAATATACTATTGTCTGGGCATCTTTCAGTAATTCTTAACTACAGCTAAAGAAAGACTATTGCTGGAAGACCACATAAAAATAACTTTAGTTAAAAAAAATGGAAATCTCTAAGTAGTAATCAACATTACATACTTGACTTTTGGTGAGAATTCATGGCAAACTAGAAATCTGTGAAGGAGTGGACAGAGCATTGCTGTAAGATTGGTAACCAAACAGTTTTTTCTGGCCAGTCACATGTCTCTGGATAAAGGACAAATTGTGAGATTGACACTTGCACTCCGGACAGCAGCTCCTCCAAGTTTCTCATTAATGGAGCAGCTGGAGTCAAGGAATTTCCACCAAGATCACAGCTGCAGTCATAAAGTTCTGCTGAATTTCATTTCTTAATTGCTTTTAGAAATTGCTTCTCCTGTTTTTCAACTAGGAAGTACCTTTCAATTGACTAGTCTGATAATATGCACTGGGTGGATTCACTTTAATCCTTCATGAAATAAAGTTCTAAATTTGAGCTTAATAATATAAGAAGTACCCTTCCCATCTCTCTTTCTTGATAATAATAATTGATCATTGCACAGTCAGCCAGATGTTCAGACTGGATTTGGCATTTTTGACTACCTATCAAGTCCTTACCAAAGACCTGGCCTAGGCAGATCTGGATATTTGATGGTGTTACAGATATCATTGCAGGATGGAAGCTGTTTCCAGTAAAGCCATCTTTTGCAAGTGACTGATGGCAAATTTGCCAATGCCAATAGTGTTCAAGTGGTTCTCCAGTTGTTTTGGGATTATACCCAAGGTACCTATTGCTGTTGGTACTACCCTTGCTTGCCTTTGCCACAGTCTTTCTATTTCTATTTGTCGATCTTTGTATTTTGTTATCTTTTCCAATTCTTTCTCTTCTATTCTGCTGTATCCAGGCACATCCACATCCACTGTTCAGACATTTTTGTATTTCTTATCAACAATTGTTAAATCCGGGGTTTTATATGGCAGGTGCTTGTCTGTTTGAATTCCAAAGCCCTAGAGCAATTTAATTTCTTTATTTTCTATTACTTTCTCTATTTTATGAGCCCGCCAGTTCTTGCTTGCAAGCAAATGATAATTCTTGCAGATCTTTCAATAATCATAAAATTGTTTATGCTTATTGTGATAAAGGGGAAGTTAATTTTTTATATGTGTATTTTCTTTCTCTTTGGTATATTCTTACTTTTTTCTTTTCTGTTTTTCTTTGTCTATTTTTTCTTTGCACTTTATGTCTTTATTTTCTTTTTTGCAGTTTGCCTTTATTTGTAAAAGTGTAATCCTTAATACAAATATTATAAATAATATAGTAAATTATTAAAACATTGCATGCTTGATACGGTTCTTATAGGAGACTGATTTCATTTATAAATGATTTAATTTCCTTCAATTATTATTACTATACATTCATTTAAGATTTACAAAAATATTTCATATTCTTATACAAAGAAAGGAAACCAGCAACACAACAAAAGTTGAAAAGGAAAAAATTTCCTTTGGGATCGGCAGATTAGCTAGATTCAAGATTGATTTAATGTTAACAGCAGCCTACTGACTTTATCTGTGGAAGGAAAAAGAATCCTTGTGTTATACATATAAGAGATAAAGCCAATATACTAATATGCTGTTTAGCTGCGATTATGGCGTAGAATAAAGGAAGGATCATGATATTCCAGATTATCTCCACAAGAATCATGGAAAGTTAGCTGAAAGCTCTGACTTTCCTGGTTGTATGAAGATCAGGACATAACAGCTCTGGTGGATCAATAGAAAAGCTCATCTAGTCCAGCATCCTATGAAAAAGTTACTCCTGGAAAGTCCATAAGCAGGAGATGGGAGCATAGTCTTTTCATAGCTTGGTTGCAAAGCAACTGGTATGAAAGTAAAAATGTTACTTAACCAGACCTCAACTTGTTTAGACGAGCAGGAAACTAACAGCAAAGGATGATAACAATAGCATCTTCCCTATCAAAGTGTCTTATCATAGTATTCAAAAATAAATTATTTCAGTGTTGCATATTACTGTATACGCGCGCGCGCACGCACACACACACACACACACACTACTGAAAATAATAGTCACTGTTTTACCAATGAATTCACTATTACAATAGAAACAATGTGAGATATTATAGTTGGAGATCTTGAAATCTCTGTCAGAGTTACACATATTGCTATATCATTTGATTAATATATAATGCTGCTTTTTCCAAATAATTTAGATCACACATTTGTGATAACAATTCCTTGACTTCTAGAATATCATTATTTCCATTTCTTAATATAATTATTTATTCCCTTTCCCCCCATTAAGTTGTCTTAACTTTCTAACGGTGTCCAGATTGTAAGTTAAGAATGTTTTGTTTTACAAATTCCAAATTTTTAACAATGCACTGTGAGAATTTTTGTCCTCTTTTCAAATTGTGCTTTCAACAGCTCTATGACCCTACTTAGGTATAGCAATTCTGGAAGCAACAAGAAATAAACAATAATATTTGTTGCTGTCTCTCTTTTTGCCTTCTCCTTGTATAGCTGAGCAGTTTTTTAAATCTCCATTTTCCCTTCCAATTTCTAAGCTGTTGCTCCCAATGAATTGCCCCCAACTTGTAAGATTCTGGTAATTGTTTTCTGAATACGTACACAGACACATATCAAATTGCATGGGCTAATCTCCAGACAGCTTTTCTCTTTTCTAGCTGAATCAGATATGTTATTTTTATTCATAAATTATTAATGGGTTTTTTTTTAAATTGTATTGTTTCATATAAATATTCTTTCAACTATATTCACAAAAAATTGGGCTTATTATCTGATTGCCTTTCCATCATTAGTCTCATACATTAGTTAATTAATTGCATTGATTCACTCTTAATTGTAGTTCCATTTATAGACTTAAAGGACACATAGATCTATGTGTCCTTTAAGTCTATAAATGGAACTACAAATGCTTTAATATCACGTCAAGGTCCTAACAAAATTGGTACTGTTGTAGGTCCCAAACTGTAATATCCTTTTTTGAGTATAAGTATACATGTACTTATATACATACCAGTCAGGTAGCAACATGTAGCTGCCCTTGACTGGTCTCAAAAATGTATCCAAGGTCAGGCCTGGTTAGGGCTTAAATGGGAGATTACCTCGAAATATTAGGAGTATAGACACTCAAGTAACAATATATTTGAAAAGAAAGGAGTGACAAATCTTTTTCATATTTTTTCACCCTATTTTGCATGTGTGGAATCATGAATTTATCAGTAGTTTGACCTTGTCTCCAAGGTATCTGTCTCACTACATTTATACCTATAGAAATATGTTATAGATAAACTTGTACCCTTTTCCTTTTTTCCTCTTCCTCTTCCTTCTCCTCTTCCTCCTTCTCATCATCTGCATCATTGTCATCATCATCATAATCCATTATCCATCATCAATCAAAAATGAAAGCTTCTTCATTGAAGATTATGGACCATAATCCACCACAGTAGCTCAATGATATTTTTCAACTTTCAAGTGTAATGCTTTAAAACATAAATTGATTTCTTTACCTCAAAATCTTGGACTACCTGCATCTATCTTTTCCTAGCTATCATTTTAACTCTCTCACCACACTAAGTATCTCTTACATGTAAATACATGGGTGTCTATATCTATCTATATCTATTATCTAAATAATCCACTCACTAATCATCATGGGTGGACACTATAATTAGTGGCCCTTATCCAGATTTCAATATATTCTATTAAATCTAATCAAAAAAAGTTTTATCAAAAGCTGAAAAGGCAGTTGCTTTCAGTGAGGTTCACTGTGACCATTATGACTAGTGGCTTCTTCAGGGACCTTTATTCTTGGCATAAGCTAAAGCATTATGTACACATATAAAAAGCTTTTGCTTAGAAATACCAGTCTTTTGTAAAGGATTATAATGAATAGTATGCTTCTATATTGTCCTGGGTCTGTAATTCAGGATTGACTTAGAGAATTCCTGCAATCTTTTTATTCTTTCAAACAAAAGAAAAAGTGGCAAAGAAATTATAAAAAGGAGTTTGGGATTTTGTTTATCAGCAGGACAACTCTCCTCAAACAGAATGGAATGGGACCAAATTTGGTATGGTGTGAGAAACCACCTAAAAAAGAGAAATGAGTTTAAAGTGGGCTGCATCTGGCTGAGAGTTGCAGAGAAAAAAAATCCAGATGGGAGAAACAGTTCAGCTGTAGCAACAATATGCTTAATGGACTGATGCCCTCAATATCTTCAGTCACATGTCTCCAGAGGAACATATTTTATTCATTAGGCTTGTATTTTGCCTTTATTTTGTACAGCTCAAGGTGGTATATCTAATACTTTCTCCTTATAGCTACCCCAGGACAGCAACCCTTTGAAATGGATTGAGAGAAGGTATGATGGCCAAAAACACCAGGTGGCTTCCGTGCCTAAGGGAGGCCTAAAACAC
This sequence comes from Emydocephalus ijimae, assembly GCA_004319985.1. NCBI lineage: Eukaryota > Metazoa > Chordata > Lepidosauria > Squamata > Elapidae > Emydocephalus > Emydocephalus ijimae. The sequence goes on along the minus strand of BHEV01028680.1, from coordinate 251 downwards.
ATGGTCTCCTTGTTTCTAATCCAGCACTCAACACATATACTATACCATACTACACTAAACTTTTCAGTTAAAACATCAAAGCAAGAACATAGAGCAAACACAGAAAAATGTGGTGCGTGCACACACACACACACGCACGGAAGCCACCTGGTGTTTTTGGCCATCATACTTTCTCTCAATCCATTTCAAAGGGTTGCTGTCCTGGGGTAGCTATAAGGAGAAAGTATTAGATATACCACCTTGAGCTGTAC
>BHEV01028678.1:0-14742 GCA_004319985.1 Emydocephalus ijimae | reverse complement strand
AGTGTGTTAGGAATACGGCCCTTTTCTTCTGGCCGTTGGCATCCTTGAGGTTGCTGCATTCGAGGAACATTTGGAATCTATCGGTGTAAGATTCCCAATCCTCAGCTGCGGTGTTGAAGGGTGCGGGTGGCAAGGTACTGCCGGCCATGCTGTCTGTCGCGCTGTGCCACTTTGCCGCATGCTTGGTTGGTCTCTTGTCTCACAATCCCACCCTCGTCACCAGTGTTAGATCGGGGTGGATCGGTTCCCAGAGAGACACGAGACCATAGTAACTTTTAGCTCTTTATTTTGGTTCAGATCAGTACAAGAAAACTGGAGCCGCAGCAACCCTTCATATAGGGATTGCTCCCAGCTTGGCGGCCAATGGCAGCGCTTTGAATCTCCCGTGATCGGCTCAGCCAATCGCAGTAGATTCCTAATGCTCCAATCACAGCCGCTGAGTCAACCAATCCGGTTGCGGTCTGTGTGGACCAATCAGATGTCAGGTTTTGGAGTATGCTAATATAGCACACTGGGCATATTATCTCTTTCCTCAGTATAATCAACAATGCAAAAACTAAAGATTAAGTATAGCCACATATTTTTATTGAATCTTAAAAGTCCATGGATTTTTGCTGCCCAGCCAAAAGAGGATGATAAAGAGGAGGACAGAGTAAGGGTTAGTAAGGGATCCAAAGACTGTACTGTACACGTTTTATTAATTGGTTAGACTTATATTCCATCCTACCTCCAAGTGGAATACATAAGATCTCTCCTCCCATATTTTTCCCACAACATCATAAGAGTTAGGCTGATAGAGTGACTAGTCTGGATACACAGTGAACAACCATAACCAAGGAGGAATAGTTCCTGAGTGCTAGTCTAGTGCTTTAGTCACTATGTCACATGCCATTCTACATGCACAAAATGTTATTTGTAAAGTGAAGATGGTTGATGGTTTTCTAAATTATTTTATGGCATTAGTTACAGTTTTTGTATGCATGCTGCCTCTGGATGATAGAAAACTATACTACTGCTTTTCAGCTGTTATGATGCTGAAATTTTGTAGCACAAATTAGGAGGAGGGGAACAAAAAAAGGAAACTTTGGAGCCATATCCATTTTGGGACTGATTACCTATTCAAGTTCTAAAGTAATAGCTATATTAGTAATGTGCATGAAATGCCATAGAAAATATATATTTATTTCGAGTAAATGTAGAAAATAGAATTGTCTTGAGTCAAATTTTATGTCTTATTAACGGACTACATTTTGCTTTCCTGAGAAATAATTTGTTTTATACTTTGATGGGCTTTGGTTGTGAGAAATTTGAATGAATAAATGGATGGATGGATTGAATGCTACATGTAGAAACATAAACACACACACACAAATATATTTTGCAAAAAGATTCCAAGGCCTCATAAATCCTTCACTTTCTCTCTACTCTCGACCTATGAGACTTGCTGCTACCTGTGAAAAATAATTCAGTTATTTAAAAAAGCAGTTAGCAATAGCCTACACAATCCATTCTCAATATATCTTCTTTTAAAGTTTCCACAGGAACCTGACTGATATCCTTGACATCATCCACTGTGGGTGGTATGGAATTAAAATAACCTCTTTCCATAACAGAAATGTGTTTGGGAAATAGAAAATTTACAGTGGTATAGGTTGATACACATGTGTGCGTGCATTCACAAGCACAAACACACACATCTCTGTGTGCACAAAAACCATTCAAAACCTGCTGGATTTGTTGGATCTGACTTGTCAAGCAATAAAGACAACAAAGCTGTAGAACTAACAAACCCTTTAAGACCAGATCTTTAAATATTGAGCTGGTCTTAGAGGGAACATTGAGATAATTGCGCATAGAATTGGCACTTTTAAAGTTCTACAATTATTCTAATATTGTTGCAGCATCAGTATTCTGCACCATGAAATGTAGAATTCTACATTTATATCTCAATTACAGAAAAACAAATATGATTGTTTTAAAACTGATTTTACAGGTAGTTCTTGACTTACAACTACAATTGAGTCCAAAACTTCTGTTGCTAAGATAGACAGCTGTTATGTTTTGTCCCATTTTACAACTTTTCTTGCCACAGTTCTTTAGTGAATCACTTCACTTGTTAAGTTACAACATGGTTAATAAGAGAATCTGGCTCCCCCATTCACTCTGCTTGTCAGAAGATTGCAAAAGTTCACAAAATCCAGACACTTGGCAAATGGTGATGAGATGTCCCTGAGACACGGCAATTGTCATAAATACATGCCAGTTGCCAAGTGTCTGGATTTTGATTATGGACCATGGGGATGCTGCAACAGATGTGTAAAAAAACACCATAAATCACTTTTTTCCGGTGCTGCTGTAACTTCAAATGGTCTGTGATGACCCAGGGTGGGATACAAAATAAACACAGTCACAAAAAACAGGTAAAGCCCCTTTTATTCCTTCACTTTATTTCCAAGCTCCAAATATCCTTGACTGGAGACAAAAAGCTCCCACACAAACAATTACAAGAAAGAGGAAATACCGTTTAAACGAAAAATACCTATAAATTATAAAGAGTAAAAAACAACACAAACCAGGCAAGATAAGGGCTTGAAGACGTCCACAGATATCAGAACACACACTGGGAAGGACACCAAACTCAGAGAGGAACAATAAACTAGAGATATTTCCATGCTTGTTTTCCAGCACTCACCCGTACGCATGTCTGTCCTTTTATCCAGCTGTCACAGCTGCAGCCCATGAGAGGATCAAGGCCTCTTCTCCCCTGTAGACAACATCTCTCCCTTATCCTCTCCTCCCTGCATGCCCTAGGATGGAGAGAGGATGGGCCTGGGTCCTCCTCTGATTGCCCAGCCGGCCTCTGCCCTTGCCCAGCTTCCTCCACAACCTCTGGAGCCACACTTCCACTCCCTGTCGGCTGTTCTTCCTCTCCCTCAGAGTCAGTCTCCACCAGGGGCATGACATGATCTCTAAACAAATGGTTGTAATTGAGGAGTACCTGCACTGTAATAAAGTTATGCAGTGCTTTAGATTCATAGGCCAAAAAAACCCTACTTACTTGGAATAATCCATTTGTAACTCTGCTATGCCTTTTTCTCAAAATATCTGACTCTACTCTGCATCTCCTATGCAATTCCAAGAAAAAGATGCACTTGGTTTAAGGAGTTGCAGCTGACAGGTGCCCATCTTCATATCCTCAGAAGTATCTGGGGGATACTTTATACATACGTTTATGCGCATTGGTGTCTGTGTCAAGCTTGACATATAAAAGCCAAGAGATCAAGACCATATCACTTTGTTATCATATGATCCTATGATAAACAGGAAAACTACATAAAGCCATATGCTTTTCTGGGAAAAAAAGCAATAATAATGAAGCACTGTGAGCATTATGACCAGCAGGCTGTCTGAGGAATTTTGGCCAGTCAATGTATCCAGTATATCAATCCAAAGTTACCCCCAATGTGGTAACTTTTTCAATGCAACCTCAAATGTTGGTTGGCCAGGACATTTTGTTGTTTAAAAATACATGCTAAATCACCTATTCCATAGAAAGGAGGGCAGGAGCATGCCTGGGAATATAGAAGGTTTTAGGAAGAGACTCAGGTTGGCTCTTCCCTGACTCATTGGGGTATCAGAGGGAGGGGGCAAAACTACAACAAGACTTGCAAGATTTGGTTATAATACAGCATAATTAAGCATAATTCTAGTCTTCCTGTGAAGATTATTTCCCAATCTGGATTATTTTCCTACGAAAGGTCTATCATTTTAATGTCCTCTTAGGTATTACAGGGACAGATTCATCTGGGGAGGTGGGGTGGAGGCGAGTGTCTAGTTTCTCCAACAATCCAATCCAACCCCATTCAACAGCCAGATAGGAGGAGAATTGGCTGCAGCAGCCCAAAGTGGCCTTGTCATATTCCAGCACTGACTACATTATCATCAAGGCATAGCAATACATTTTGAGGGCCAAGCATGTCAGAAGAAGATGCAAAACGGTACTATAAAAGTGGAACAACAGAATAGGATTGCAAGCTACCTTCTAGCTGACCTAAGGTCAAGTTCAAGATGATATCAGAAAGATACATTTTATAAAAATAATTAGTAAGGAAATAGTTGGCAAGAAAAGGAACTGAGTTCTTACGGGTAGTCCTTGATTTACAACCAGAATTGAGACTAAAACTTCCACTCCTAGACTATGTAGCCATTAAGGGAGTTGTGCTTGATTTTACAATCTTTTTTTGCCATGTTCATTAAGCAAATTACCATAGTTGTTAAGTAAATCTGGCTTTCCCCATTGACCTTGCTTGTTCGAAGTCTCCTGGAAAGATCATTAATGTTAATGTGACCCAGGATTCTGCAACTATCATAAATACATTCCAAGGGCCCAAATTGTGATCGCATAATCCAGGGACACTTCAACAGTCATAAGTGTGAGGACCAGTTGTAAGTCAGCTTTTTAGCATCTCAATAACTTCAAACAGTTGTTAAACAAAAGATAGTAAGTCAAGGACTACTTGCATTGCTAGAGTGGAAACAGGAACAACAGAACTCCGTTACTGCATCTTCCCATGTACTCAAAATGAAATATAGACTGCCAAGTTAAATGTGACAAAATTAGGAACTTTGTATTGAACATACAGGTTTTTAAAAATGAAACAGCAGATTATGAAGATTAATATTATATATAGTGAAAATAAATAGGTAGATAAATATAAATATAGTAATCCCTAAAAATATAATTAACTTAATGTAAGAAGAAACCTAGATCAATTCTTTTGGTTATACTAGTAGTACTGTTATTATACAATTTTTATTGCTATTAGTTTGTTGAGATTTATTAGCAACATATGTTGCTTGTGTTTTAGTTGTAAATAATGCTCTGACAATGCACTGTTACTCAAAAATGTTTATGAATGAAAATTTATTTTTTTTAAATGAAAATGGCAATTTGATGGTCTGTATAATTTATAGGCACACGGTATAATTTGAGAGAAAAAGAAATACTTTCTGCTTTTGATTACAGATTTTATGGCCAGAGCAACTGGTCTAATTTTCAAATTTTAAAATCTCAGTATTAATTCCCTGATTTTTGTCTAATCTGATTATTTTTTCCTAAAATATACAAACACTCATAGTTATAAACTATTATTTTCTATTATAAACTATCATTTATTTTACTTATTATTATTTTATTATTAAACATACACCTTGACTTTCTGTTTTTCTTGATATAATGGATTTTTCTGGTTCATATTCTCTGCTGTCTGTTTGGGTCAAAACAAAACAAAGCAAAATAATGAGATGGTTAAAAAAAACAGTTTAAAATTCTCATTTAGTTCAAAAGATTTGGCAATGAGACAATGGAATTTATTCCTTTCCCAAGTGTGCTTTTTCAGATTTTTCACAAAGTTGTAATGATATCAACCCGAGGGTAACAACTATATACATTTTGCCTTGTACTATTTGAAGAAAAAATACAATATAAAAGGCACAATATAAAGGTTGTTTTTCATTTATCTCCATCCATATATGCTTTATTCTGACTTTTCATCCTTATATATCTTTGCAAGTACTTCACATAGGGATTATGCAATGAAGCAAGATCAAAAGTGAACAATGCTTGCCTTACAGATCCAAGGCTTACTGCTGTTGCAAGTAGTTGCACTATGCAGTTGTCTTGTGAAAAGAGTATTTTGCTGATGGGCAAATCAACAGTCAATCTTCTGCAAGCAGGAAAATCCAATCAGACCAGTATGGAATTTTTTTGTTGCATTAGTAGTAGAGCTGAAGTGGCCTCTAGTGGATCAGAAGAGGATTTTTATTTTAAAGAAAACATTGCCCAATCAAGTGATGCTGTGAGGAGTTAATTAAGATCTTGAAATCCAAAGTAATCTCTATTTCCAAGGCTTGCAATGGGCAAAACAGATCCTAGGATGAATATGATCAAGTTCCCAGATTTCAGTGGGACACAGGGACTTGGGATATCTTTGAGCTAATCATTGGATCAGCCTAGTTTCAGCTAATGAACATTTTAAAAGAGAAGCTCTACTTGAAGGATCAGGTATCTCTGTTCTTAGAAATGAGGAAAAATTCCTTATATGATGAGTTGAAGTGCCAGGCTGATGCAGTGGTTAAGATGATGAACTAGAAGTGGAAGATCCAGATTGAAGTCCAATGTCAGCTAGCTACTCTCTCTCTCAAGCTTACCTCACCGGATTGTTACTCTGTGGGAAAATAAGACAGTGTTTCTCATAGAACAAAGCTGAGGTATAAAATAAATAAATAAATAATTATGATACAAACTGTCTTTATTTTTTTTTTAAATGTCACTATGTTTCCTACCATTCTCTCATTGGGAATATGAAGATTTAGGAAGTATGAAGCAAGCATGCATTTCTGACCAAAGCACAATATATTTCTCTAACTGTTAAGAATTAGAAACATCCACTTTCATGGTCTTGAATCAGCCTGGAGGAACCATTATCAGACAGAGTGCAGTACAGAAAGGGGCCATCCCTCATCACTGCAGTAAAAGCGGTGTCATTGCTAGATTTTCAGATTGGCCTGGAGGATGAGTCTTTTCCATCTGGGAATGCAACAATGGAAGCAACTTGTACATATCCACATTCTCCATCATACTTCAGCCTACATTTCTCTCTTCTAGGAAATGGTCTAGACCAGTCATGGATTGACTATATTTCTACATCTTGACAGTCTTACTATGGACACAGCCACGATAATTTATAAATGACTTAGGATCCCATGTAAATCTAGCAATTTTGCCTTATTCCCCAAAATATATTTAAAACAAGTAATAATTTAGCATATTTTGTGATTCCAATCCATCAGCTGGAAATAGAATTTAAAGATAAAATGTCTAGAGTGTATCAGACTGCCTACATCTGGTATTTTAGAAAAGCTTTTCTAAACATGATCTACAATTTAATTTAAATTTACTTTTAAAATGGTATTAAGGTTTCAGCCAAGTACCTTTTCCAAGCACTGACAAATTTTCTTTCAACCCTTCTAGCCCTGTATCCTGAGCCTGGGTTATTTGGATTCTTGAGCCTGCCTTTCAATACAGCCATCCCCAATGAACTGCTAACTCTTTTGTCCCTAATGCTTCAGTGCTGATCCAATGTTTTTCTTTTCTCTATATCTCACAGCTTGGATTTACTGCTGGTGGTATTCAGAGCAATCTTTTGACAATCTCTTGGCTCGTGTTTAAGAAATTAAGTGACCTAGTCTAGATCTATCCTTCCAGACTGATAAGCTCAAGGTCTTGTAGTAAGAAGTTAACAAGATGTTCTTCATATGCCAACTTTCTAAGGTAGAGTTACTATACTCTGCAGAGGGGAAAAAAATTATAGGGAGAGGCCAGAGATACTGCATTACACAAAGATTCTACATGGGATAAGCTCAAGGTCTTGTAGTAAGAAGTTAACAAGATGTTCTTCATATGCCAACTTTCTAAGGTAGAGATACTACACTCTGCAGAGGGAAAAAAAATTATAGGGAGAGGCCAGAGATACTGCATTACACAAAGATTCTACATGGGATAGTTAATATCCACCAAATGAACTTGGTTTGAGGGTTCTATTTTGTCTCAGCTTGCTTGTCCCAAAAACAGCTGATTAGCAGTCTAGCAAATTTCCTGAAAATCCTCTCTGCACTTGAGACAGATTCACTAGATATCTGCTCCACTTATTTTGCATACCTACCATATGTTCTTGCAAAGCCCCACCAAGTCTGCCCAGTTCAGTGCTAAACAAAAATAGTTTTGAAGTGCCAACCACAAACACAGTTGGTCATGCAAAGCAAGAGGATTATGCACTTTCAATAAGTCTTTGGATCTCTAGCCAAGTAGGCCTCCAGCCTCTCCTGGGAACTTTAAAAAGAAATGCTTCAATCATATTAGGATGTTTGTCCTTCATGAAATGACATCACGTTGATATGCATTATCCAAAATTAATGTCTTCTCAGTCTGCCATCTGCATAGTTTGTAAAAATTAAAATTTTGCTTTTTTGTTTGATGATTACACTTAAAGTGGAAGTACAAAAAATATGAATGTATATTCAAGCACAAATGAATACCCATGCAATCTCTGCCCTTCCAAAAAAATCATTTTTGTAACTCCTCAGAACATCATATTATATGGGGTTTGGGGAGGGTCATACAAGTTATAGGATACGATGACCGCCTCCCCAAAAAACCCACTAAGATGACATTCTATTTTTTTTAACATAGGGAATGCATAAAAATTGTAACAATGTCTAAAAATAGGCTCAAAGCGCTTTTTAAAAGAATAGTCTTGGGAAAAGCAGTGATTCTTCTCTACCATCTGTATGCTGTGCCCTATTACAACCACTCACAATGACTCTTGCATGCCATATAATATTAAATCTAATTCATAAACACTAAAATATATATGTGTAAAAATCTCAGAAATAATGAAGCACATGAATTCCAATACTGCAATGACAATTGCATAAAACCTCCTCCAGTAGAAGAGATGCTACAAACAACTGCTACCATGTAAGAAAAAGGAAGTTGGGAAAATAATGTGGCATGACTCATTCAGGCAGTCAAATCCAATGATTCAGCCTCATTCTGGCATATCAGATCAAGCTCCCCTAGCAATGGTCCATCCAAGATAGATTGCCCAACTAAGCTCAACTAAGATAAAAAAAAAGCCTCAGGAGAAAACTTAAACCCTCGAAAGGTCATTAAAAACAACTTGAAATTCTGGGTTCCCATTCTGGCTTCATTCTTTACCTATATCAATCATTCAAAACTTCATTGTCCCCATATATATAAAAATTGGGGAAAAGATGATCCTGCTGATTAGAGACCAATCAGCCTCCTCAAGACAATTAGCAAACTCTGCACAACTACACCTACAATGGAAATTCCAGGAATAACTGGAGTAAGCAAATATGCTTACAGAGGAGAAGCTGGTTTTATGGAACACTGATCTACTACTGACCGGTGCCTAGTTCTATTTATTTATTTATTTTTATTTGATCAATCGCTTACAAAATAATAGGTATAAGCATAAATATAGTTATGAATACATGAAATGGATACATATGAGAAAAATAAAAAAGAAACAATAGGACAGGGATGGTAGGCATGTTGGTGCGCTTATGCACGCCCCCTACAGACCTCTTAGGAAAGGGGTGAGGTCAATAGTAGGCAGTCTAAGGTTAAAGTTTTTGGGGAAGAAACCACAGAGTCAGGTAGGATATTCCAGACATTGACCACTCTCTGTTGCTCAAGTCGTATTTTCTGCAATCTCATTCTCCATCATCTTACTGAAAAATATTCCCTGCACAAAACAACTTCCTTTTGTGCCACTTTCATATTCTTCAAAGCAGTTTCTGATTCCATATCCTGAGCTAAATTATGGGGAAAAACTAGAGGACTGCTTTGATTGACCAATGTTTATTTCATTTAATACATATGCTGTATGAAGGGACCTACAGAGAACCATGAGTGGTACAGTGGTGGTGCAGTGGTTAGAATGCAGTATTTTTTTAAAAAAAATTTTTTTTTATTAATTTTCCAAATTTTAAAAAACATAAAACAAAACTTTAAACATTGTTATCAACATCAAGACATTTTTTGCATTTCCTTACATTTTTCAGTATATGTATTTACTTATTCCTTTACCATTACATCTTACTCTTACTATAAATCAATATCTTTTATCCTTACATCTCAATCTTCTCCATGGTATATTTACATATTCCCTCATTCTTTTCCTAATTCCCATTTTATTTTCTTTTTATTTCTAAACCACGCATACCAGGCCCTATAATAAATCGAATCTTCTCTGTCTTTTATTTTTATCATTTGCCTGTCCATCTCTATACAATCTATTATTTTTTTAATAACCATGCCTTCTGGTGGAACCATTTTTTCCTTCCAGAGTTGTGCATACGAAATCCTTGTAGCTGTTAATATATGTAACATATCTATCTGTTTTATTGCATTTTTGTGTTATTATACCTAATAAAAAAGTTTTCGGATTAAATTCAATTTTCTGATTCCTGATTTCTTCTATCCATTGTCTAATTGTATTCCAATATTTTTTTCACTTCCTGGCATGTCCACCAGGTATGAAAATAAGTGCCTTTTTCTTTTCCACATTTCCAACAATTTGGGTCTGAATTAAACATTTTTGCCAATCTAGCGGGAGGAAGGTGCCATCTGTAGAACATTTTGGATTGATTTTCCTTGTATGCTGTGGATGTAATTAGTTTGTAATTTGATCCCCACATTCTCTCCCAATTTTCCAGGTCTATATTATGGCCAACATTTTTCGCCCATATCAGCATCATCTCTTTGACCACCTCATCTTCCATTTTAAAATCTAATAGAAAGTTATATATTCTTGAAATCATTTTCTTTTCCATTTCTTGTAGAATTTTATCTAATTGATGCTTTTCCATGCAGAAACCAAATTGTTCTTTGTTCTTCTGATACCTCGCCTGGATTTGCATGTATGGCCACCAATCTATCTTTATATTTTGTTGCCGTAATTCTTGTCTCATTTTTAATCTTCCTTGTGGGTCTAATAGGTCTTTGTAACTCCTCTTTTTTTCCTAGATCCATTGCGTTTGGGTATATCTGTGCTTCCATAGTTGACAACCAGTTCAGTATTTTAGAATGATTCTTTTTAATCTTGTTCCATGTCCGAATTAATGAATCTCTAATCATGTGTCTCTGAAAATATGCATGCTGTTTACATTTTCCATTCCATAGGAAACTATGCCACCCTCTCTGCAAGTTGTGACTCTCTATTGACAATACTGTTCTATTTTTTGGGTTGATCCAATCTTTAATCCATACCATAGCCACAGCCTGATAATACATTTCCCAGTCAGGGAGTCCAAAGCCACCCCCTTCTCTTTTGTCCTGTAACAATTTCATTTTTATCCTAGCTTTTTTCCCATCCCAAACAAATTTACTTATTATTCAATCTAATTCTCTAAAAAAGGTTTTATCCAATCTTATTGGTACAGTTTGAAAAAGATATAGTATTTTTGGTAGGGTAGACATTTTAATTGCTGCAATTTTCCCCAATAGTGATAGCTGTAATTTACCCCACGTTTCCAATTCTTTTTTGCTGTGTATTATGAATTTGTCATAGTTATCTTTTTTAATTGAAGACATCTTGCTGTTAACCAAATGCCTAAATATTTTACCTTTTTCACACTTTGCATTCCCAATTTTCCTTCTAATTCTTTTTTTTTTACTTATCTTTTCAGTTTTTAGTTAATAATTTTGTTTTGTTTTTATTAATCTTAAGGCCTGCAATCTTGCCAAATTCCTCTATTTCCTTTATTAATTTTACTCCCATATCCTCTGGATCTTCCAGAAAAAATACTATATCATCAGCAAATGCCTATACCTTATAATGCTTTTTAATTAAAGCCCCTTTGATTTCTACATTTTTCCCAATGTTTTTCAATGTTTTCTAAGGTAAGAATAAAGAGAAGGGGTGACTGTGGGCATCCCTGCCTTACTCCCTTGTTGATCTTAAATGTTTCCGGTCTGTCACCATTCATTATTACACCGGCCATCTGTGTCGTATAAATTGTCGAAATCAATTTAATAAATTTATTGCCAAATTGCATGCTTTTTAATTGTTGTATTATAAACTGCCAATTAACATTGTCAAATGCCTTTTGTGCATTGAGGAAGACTATTGCCAATTGTTTTCCTGGGTTTGCTTCATAATATTCTATTATATTAAATACCATTCTAGCATTATTTTTAATTTGTCTATTCGGTAAGAATCCATTTTTGTCATATGAATGATCTGATTAAGGGGTTTTTTTCAATCTTTCTGCCATTATGGACATAAATATGTTATATTCAACATTTAAAAGGGATATGGGCCTGTAATTTTGAATTAATTGATGGTCCGAATCTTCTTTTGGGATCAATGTTATATATGTCTCTCCTCATGACTTAGGTAATTTTGCTGTTGTCAGTACCTCATTATAGAGTTCTAATAATTGCATTTCTAATTTTCCTTGGAGCGTTATATACAGTTCCCCAGGGAGACCATCCGGTCCTGGTGTCGTATTGTTTTTCTGTTTCAGGATGCCTCTTGCAGTTCTCTTAATGTTATTTCCCAGTTTATCTCTTCTTTATCCTCTTCCAGGATCACAGGTAGCCCTTTTCCTTCTAAGTAATGTTGGATATTTCCCTCTGGTACATCTTCCCTACTATATAGTTCCTCAAAAAAACTTTTAACAACATGCTTTTTCTTTTCAGTTTGATATTGTAGTGTACTATCAGCGTCCTTCAATTGTTGGATTGCTCTTTTTTCTTTTTCTTTTTTAAGAAAAAGCTAGCCACTTTCCTGGCTTATTCGCGTGTTCAAAGTAATTCTGTTTTATCTTTTTCATGTCCTGTAACCATTCATCTTGTGCTAACATGTTCAATTTATGTCTAATCATTATCCTCTCCCTATTTGCTGTCTTATTCTGTGGTGTTTTTCTAGTGTTTTTTCTAACTCCTTAAGAGTATCTAATAGTTTAGATTGTTCTCCTTTTTTTCCCTTGTATCTACATGTATTATATGAAATCGCTAGGCCCCTAATACATGCTTTAGTCATGTTGCATAGGTTTGGAATTGATGTTTGTTCTTTTTTGTTTTACATCAGAAAGAACTCCAATTCTTTTTCCATCATCTTGACACATTCTTTTTCTTTTGGTATCTCTTTGTTTAGCATCTGTTGTGAATCAATAAAATACTTCATTAAAGATTATTAAGAGCTTGGAGCAAAGTGCAGGGTTCTGGCCCTGCACTTCTGATTGGCCAATAATAGCGACATCGGATTGGTCCATTCAGGAGAATCTGATTGGCTATTAACGAGCCTCTCCCATTGGTTAATGGAGCTAACGCTCCCCGTGTTTCATTGGTTAAACAGTTAAGAGTTTGCCGATATAAAGGGGCCTATTGTGGCCATTGAGCTGAGCTGTTTTCACATATAAATAAAGAGTTTGAAGTTCACTGTTCACCGGCTCATCTCCTCCTTTGCGCCCATGCACAGAACTTAACACTGGCGATGAGGATGGGATGTGGAGACGTCAGAGCTTACTGAACAACGAAGAACTATAACCGAGCACGTGGCTGAAACGCACCAACGGCGGAACCATGTCCGGCGGCGTCATACCACCCACTCCATTCGACCGGCACAAGAAGACTGGGACTCATATATGGATCGCTTCCAGATGTTTCTGGAGACCAACAATTTGAAGGATGCCACTACCGGAAAGAAACGAGAGGTATTCCTAACTCATTGCAGGCCGACCATATTCAAGATGGCCAAGGCACTAGCAAAACCAGCAGAAGTAAAGTCTATGGACTGGGACGTCCTCAAACCCCTGCTGAGGGCTCACTACGCACTGACTGTGCCAACACTCATTAGAAGGCATGAATTTTACCAGAGAAGTCAGCAGAAGGGCGAAAGTGTTGCTGGTTTCATAGTGGATCTCCAGAATCTGGGAGGCTTATGCGAGTTTGCCAACCTAGAAGAAGCCCTAACAGACTGAATAGTTCTGGGATTAGATGCACCAGGCACTCAGAGTAAACTAATGGCGAAGGGTGACATTAGCCTTAAAGATGCCATAGCTGAAGCTACTGCAGCAGAAGCAACCAGGAAGTCGGCTGCCCAAATGCACCGCACCCACGCCCCGCTTCGCCAACGCGCCCGCGACATTTCACCTCAGTCAGAAGGTCAGCTAGAAACAGCCCACCACGAGGACCTCAAATCATCGTCAGAAAGCGATGAAGAAGTCCATCGACTTCGGTCCAAACGAGACCAACACCAGAAATCGCAGTACCAATGTGCCGGGTGTGGAGCAAGCCACCCCTGGTCAGAATGAAAATTCCTCGACGCGCTCTGCCATGTGTGTGGGAAAAGAGGCCATATTGGACGGGTCTGTAGAAGTAAGCTAGGACCCAGCCAGCCCTCGAGGGGGGCTAACTATCGACAACCGATGGGAAGTCGTCCCGTGAAGCGAGAACATGTGAACCACCAATGGAACAACCACTCCTACAGAAACAAAACCCTAAACCATCCAACGAAGTGCAAAGAGGCTCACCAAATGATCACAATCAGCCATGCCTCATCTCTTGACACCAAAAAGATCCGAGTGAAAGTGGCCATCGAAAACCAGCCTTGCCTGATGGAAGTCGATTCAGGATCGTCCCTCTCGATGGTTTCCAGGAAGACCCTCAAGCAGCTCATCCCTACTATCTGGCGGCAAGACCTCAGATTCCAAAGACTCATACTCAAGGACTATCAAGGAAATCGAATCCTGGTCGTTGGATCCAGCTGAGTCCGGGTATCATTTAAGAACCGTACAGCATTCCTACCCCTGACTGTAATCGACAGGGATCGGCCTAGTTTGTTAGGCCTCCAATGGTTCGCTCCACTCGGAATTGAAGTAGCCGGCATTCACCGAACCTGCAGCAGCGACTGGGAAGAAGACCTCGTCCACGAATTCCAGGACGTCTTTGCAGAAAAATTAGGCGAGTACAAGGGGACCCCGATATCATTTAACCTCAATCCCGAAATAGCTCACGTCCGCCTTAAGCCTCGTCGAGTTCCATTTGCCCTTAAACCAGAGATTGATGAGCAGCTTGATAAATTAATAGCACAGGGTGTGTTAGAACCAACCGATCACTCTCCCTGGAAAACCCCAATCGTAACACCC
>BHEV01028673.1:0-20684 GCA_004319985.1 Emydocephalus ijimae | reverse complement strand
ATATATATATATATATATATATATATATATATATATATATATATATATATATATATATATATTCTTAAGTTTTCGCGGGTATTTATATGTATGATATTCAGCTTTGTTCGGGGATTTTCCCACGTCATTATAGTTGTGCTTTTAAACTTGCCAAAACGTTGCTCCAACTTTAAAAGCACAACAATAATGATGTGGGAAAATACCTGAACAAAGCTGAATACCATACTTACATACATACATAGATACATCCATCCATCCATCCATCCATCCATACATACATATATTTGTTTTCTTAAGTTTTCACGGGTGCTTACATGTATGTATTCAGCTTTGTTCGGGTCTTTTTCCACGTCATTATAGTTGTGCTTTTAAAGTTGGAGCAACGTTTCAGCAGAATCTCATTTGCCATCATCAGGCTTCTGTATAAATACTATACAGATACTATTGATACTATACTAGCCTATACAGAAGCCTAATGATGGCAGATGAGATTCTGCTGAAATGTTGCTACAACTTTAAAAGCACAACTACAATGACGTGGGAAAATACCCGAACAAAGCTGAATGCCATATATGTGTGTGTGTGTGTGTGTATGTAAATTACCAGAATGCCTCCTCTTGATAAACACAAAACAAAGGCAAACAAAAACAAAGGCAACAAACAACCAAACACTTACAGCTTAATTTAACAACTAGAATCAGTTTCCTGAGAAGACAGTTCCATTACTATCAAGAATAAAACCCACAGTGATAATTTTAAATTGTTTTAATACTCAAATTTTCATTCTAAGTCAAGATTTTGCATATGCAATTAACAAATAATGTGGCAATTAACATAAACATTTATTTGAAAACAGTTATAGAAAATTATCATTCCAGCTGGCAGTATCACTCCAGTAGTCAAAACATGGACCTTTTTGATGTACGTGAAATCATATGTATGTTGGTATTGGCTTGAAAATTATACAAATTGCACAGTCTATATCATGTGACAGTGCATATGACATCAAAGTAGGTTTTACTTGATGTCTATAGGTCAGAGAAATGTTCCAAAGTCCCTTGACCTGAGAAGATTGACATGTGCCTACAAAAAAAATTTTTTTTTGCTTGTTCCTATGCTATATCCTCTTTCAGAAGTGCCGAACCAAAGAACATAAGAATATCAGTAATTTATGTCGTTCCTCTTCATTCTCCCTCTTCTGCTGATTATTAATTTAGCTTTGGCTAGATTCAGCTGATTGGAAACAGGCTACTAGCAATTGAATATAATAGATATAGGAAATGTGCACAAATAGCACCAGTAAACCTTACTTTTTTTAGTACAAAGTTAGAATAGATTTTACAGATGTGAATCTTAAGCAATGTTCTGAAGTAGGTTAGAATTGTAAGCATATGAGAAAAAGTTCTATTGAGTTATAAAAGTCAGAATAACTATTTGTGAATAAGACCAGTCATGAAATAGTGGTATAGATGGATAGATGATAGATAGATAGTGTTAAGTCCTGGGCATGGGCGCAAGGAATGGAGACGAGACATCAAACAGTGACTTCAACTCTTTATTGCAAAGAAAGAACAGAGCAAATACTTGGGCAGCAGCAGCTTTTTTATAGAGCTGGCTGCTGTCAAAACAACCAATGATTTGGGCTTATTGCTTTCACAAGCGTCCAATCAGGGGGCCCTGTTAACCTTTTATGCCTTGTAATAGTCTCTCCATTCAACTTTGGAAAATGCCCGGCGCCATGCTTACTCCGAATTGGAGTCTATTGCACTTGAAAGTGCCTCTATGTGTAACTATTGTCTGGGCTTCTGCAGTTGTCGCATCTACAGGTAGTTGCTGGTATGCCTGAGCTAAGTCCAATTTCGCAAATATTTTCCCGCCACCCAGGGAATGAAGGAGGTGTTGAACCACTGGTACTGGGTAAGCGCTCTGTTGGAGAGCATGATTTAGGGTGGCCTGGTAATCCCCACAAATTCTTAACGAACCATCTGGCTTCATGGGCGTTACTATTGGAGTTTCCCATCGGGCATGGTCAATTGGACTATCAGTTTATCTAGCTGCTCTTCGATCTTCGGCTTTAAGGCAAAAGGTACGCAACGAGGCTTAAGCTGAATGGGAGCTACATCGGGACTGAGATTAAATGATATAGGGGTCCCCTTGTACTTGCCTAATGTTCCTGCGAACACGTCCTGGAATTCCTGGATGAGAGCCTCTTCCCAGTCATTGCTTCTGATTCGGTGTATGCTAGCTAGTTCAATCCCGAGTGGGGCGAACCACTGTAAACCTAACAAACTGGGTCGGTCACGATCGATGACAGTCAGGGAAAGTGTCGCTGTGCGGTCCTTGAAGGATACTTGGACGTGGCTGAAACCAACAACTGGAATTCTGTTTCCCTGATAGTCTTTCAGGATGATTCGTTGTGTGCTGAGGTCCTAGCGGCAGTTGTCAGGGATCAGCTGTTTGAGGGTTTTCCAGGATACCATCGATAGGGATGATCCTGAATCGACTTCCATCACGCATGGTCGATTCTCAATAGTAACCCTTACACGGATCTTTCTTGCATCGAACGATGAAGCGTAGCCGATAATAATGGTTTGGTGGGCCTCTTCTCGTCTCTTTGAAGAGGCAGGTGCTCGATTTCTGTAGTAGTAGTGGTTGTTCCATTGGTGGTTCAGATGGTCCTGGTTCTCAGGAGGTTTGCCTGTCTCCTGACGGAGGTTGTTCTCCCTTCGGCAGGGACTGGACTCTCGCTTGCTTCTGCAGACTTTTGCGATGTGGCCTCTTTTTCCGCAGGTACGGCAGAGTGCGCCGAGGAATTTGCAGTCCGATCGCAGGTGGTTTGCCCCGCAACCAGCACATTGGTGCGGACGTCTCTGGTTTCTTTGCTCTTGTTCCGAGCGGAGCCGGTTGACCTCCTCTTCCTCACTATCTGAGGATGACTCAAGGTCTTCGTGGTGGGTGGTGGTAGCGTGCTTCTCAGCGGTGAGTGTGCTATCATTAGCGAGTTGGCGAAGCGGTGCGTTCGCTCGGCGCATTCAAGCGGCTGACTTCCTGGTTGCTTCTGCGGCAGTAGCATCAGCGATGACATCTGTAAGGCTGATGTCTCCTTTTGCCATCAGTTTACTCTGCACGTGTGGTGCATTTAAGCCCAGAACTATGCGGTCTCTTAGGGCTTCCTCTAAGTTTGCAAAACCACAAAGGCCTCCTAGGTTCCAGAGGTCGGCTACGATATTTCCAACACTTTCGTCCTTCCGTTGGTCCCTCTGGTAAAATTCGTGTCTTCATACCAGTGTAGGTACTGCAGGTGCGTAATGGGCCCGGAGGATTGGGGCGAGGGTATCCCAATCCATGGTCTTCACTTCCGCCGGTTTTGCCAGTGCTTTAGCCATTTTGAAGACGATGAGGCTGCAATGAGTCAGGAACACCGCTCGTTTCTTGCCAGGCGTAGCATCTTTTAAATTGTTGGTCTCCAGGAACATCTGAGAGCAATCTATATACGAGTCCCAGTCTTCGGTTGCTGGGTCGAATGGAGCGGGTGGTATGGCGCTGCTGGTCATCTTGCCGTTTGTTGCGTGCGCTCTTTTGCCACGTGCTCTGTCTTGTTCGATGCGTACTTAGTCAGCTCTATCGTCTCCGCATCCCATCCTCGTCGCCAGTGTTAAGTCCTGGGCATGGGCGCAAGGAACGGAGACGAGGCATCGAACGGTGACTTCAATTCTTTATTGAAAAGAAAGAACAGAGCAAATACTTGGGCAGCAGCAGCTCTTTTATAGAGCTGGCTGCTGTCAAAACAACCAATGATTTGGGCTTACTGCTTTCACAAGCATCCAATCAGGGGGTACCGTTAACAGCCAATCAGACTGGCCAAAAACAACCAATCACGACTCGCTATTTTTGGGCCAATGAGAAGTGCAGGATTACAAGCCTGCTGTAAAGTAAAGCTGTTTAGGGTTGTATCGCTGCGATGGCTTAGTCCATAACAGATAGATAGATAGATAGATAGATAGATAGATAGATAGATAGATAGATAGATAGATAGATAGATAGATGTGTGTGTGTGTGTGCTTGTGTGTGTATGCATCTATATCCTGTGCTGTAATTATCATTTACATTCCAATATAGTAAATTGGAAATTTCCTAAATTGGATTTAGGACAGGCAGGAATTTGATTTTCTGTATAAAATTGTACCAAGATTACACTTTTCATTCTTAACTAGTGAAAACAGTCCCATTGTAAGAACAAGAAAGCAGCATTTTTGTTTTTCCTTTTAGTACTTTCTGGAGACATCATCGTACATCAGCCAATTTTGTGACATGTTGATTCCAGGGAAGAAGGAGGAGGATAAGAAGGAGGTTCATTTATAAGAAAGAAAAGTGTAATTTCCAAATTACCCTCTAAAAATAAATCAAATCCTTATCTGCATCAAAGTGTACATTTGTCATGGATGAAAGAAAGGAAGAGGAACTTTCTCAAACTTCTGTTGCTACCACAGATAATTTTGGGGAAGTGTCCATTCGATAGATTTGCTTCGTCTAGAGCCTGATTCATCTTTTGGGCATGAGCAAGAGAACCTATTAGTATCATTTCTGTTAAATACTATTTAGATTTGTAAAGTGCCCTTAAGTAGTTAGATTTAGACTACAAGCCAAAGTTCAACTCTGTTTTTCCAGTAATTTCACAAAAGACTTTGAACTGATCATTTCCTCCCTCCCCCCAAATGTGGTTGTTTTGAGAATAAAGAGACCTATTTATAAATCCTTTAGCTCTCAAAGCAAAAGTTTTATATACATTCACTTAGTAAATAAAGCATACCATTAATATTATGGTGCCTCCACTTTTACTTTCATGTGTGTTATTATTGTTATCACCACCATCATTATCTCAGGGAATGAGATAATGTTTTTTTTTTTAATCTGCAATTTTGTAGACTTTCCTTTTGTAGGATTAGTACCATCATTTCCCAGGAAAGGATAGATTCTGGGTACATTTTTTCTATTATGTTTGCTCAGGGCTCCATGTGATTAGCCAAGATTTCATTTCTTTTTGTGCTAGTCTACCAACAGCTAAAACCCAATCAGATACCTTCTGAAATTTTAATGAAAGAATAGAAAGTTATAAGCGTGATACCTGCAAAGGTTTGTGATCTTGAAAAGCACTCCTGTCCTATCTTATTTCTCTTAAAAAGCAAAACTGTGTTTGTGCATTAGGTGTATGTCTAAAGTCCTGTGGTTGCTAAGGGCAACTTCATAGCATTCATTTGACCTGGAAAAGCTTGTCATTACCTCAATTTTTCTATTTCTTTTGCCAGTTAATCTGCATGTTAAGGGTTTATTAGCCAAACTCCCATTTCCTGCTTGTTATGTGGCACATCATTTTTCTAACATATATTTCACTAGCAGCTTTCATTCGTAGCATTTTTTCTTCAGCAAATACATCTGCTACTGATCATTGTTACGATAAACTAAAAGACCGAGTGACAAATCTAGAGGCTGGTGAAAAATGGAGCACTGGAAGTCTGGGCCTTGAAAAAAAATGGCATAACATTTATGGAAAAAATACATTTTCCCTTCTTCAGAGTTCAGATCTTATTTCTTTCTTCTTTGTTTCCATTCCCTGCTGTTATGCATTGGTTCTCTTAAGCCATTTAAGCTTTATGCCTGTGACTTGTTCTTTATAAAGCCATGGTTTGTTCTTTATGGAGACATGAATTGTTGATTCAGCTCTGTTGACTGGGTTCACTTATTATAGCAGGTAATCATAAATCACAATGTTGTATACATACTGTAATATACCAAGGCCAAAAGTATACTTGGTTCACTCAGATAGTAAGAGAAATTCTGAGACCCAGCCTCTTTTCCCAATGTTTAGTTTGGAGCAGACAGTGGTCAATTTCAGTGAAGTCAGCAGGGAAGTCTTAACATAAAAGTTGGTGATTGTGGTAGCATTCCTTCCTTCCTTCCCTCCTTCCAACCTACTATCTACCTACAACTAACTAAGAAGAAATTAAGATATAATAAAAGTCATACAAATATTCCCAAAGAAGCTGGTGTTACAATAGGTTTAAATTTCTTTGTGGATCTCACAAAATGCATTTTCAACTACTGTACTACTGTATTTGGATTTACTGTTTTCAGGAGTGTTGGATTATTTTATGGACAATTTCTTCTATGAATCCTTTTCCTTTCCACTGCTTCCCCCTGCCCTCCCATGGAAAGGAAAGGAAAGGAAAGGAAAGGAAAGGAAAGGGGAAAGGGAAAAGGGGAAAGGGGAAAGGGGAAAGGGGAAAGGGGAAAGGGGAAAGGGGAAAGGGGAAAAAATTAAAAGGCACATTTTGGAAATTTTTCTCTTTTTATAAGATGATTTACTAATCACTACTTGGTCAGCTTTGTATGTAATATATTTGCAGTATAATATGTTTGGGAGGAGCCATACATTATCAGAAGATAAAATGATTCTATAAGATGCAGTAATAAAAGAGGCAGTTTAAGCTACCCAAAGTAACTATATTAAAAATCAACCAAACTTAAAAAGAACAGAAACACAAGGTTAAGATATATTTGGCATTCCTACGAACCCTAAAGAATTCACACCAACATGTGAAAGCTAACTATAACACAATTTTTGGAGAAATGTGGTTAGAGGAGAAATTGTTGTGGGGAGTGTTGCCATTGCAGTGTGCTACTGCAGTGCTCTAATTAAATAGGGCTCCGTTCTTTTTCTAATCTATAAGAGGTAATATTCTGAAAGTGAGGTGCACAAGAAATTCAGGAAAATTCAGATAAGTTCCCTTTCCAAAAATTAAATAATACTCAGGGAGTTTTTGCTTATCAGCTACCTTTTTCAGTGACCGTGTGATGCTATGACATTTGAAAAAAACAATCAGTTTTGTCACCAATACAACTGTTGTAGTATCCTCCATGGTCATGTGATTTGCTTTGCTTTTGGTACACATTTATAATCATTGCACTGTCCTGCATCATTATTTGTGAATTTCCCACTGGCAGAATTAATGGAAAATATGGAAATGAAATTACAAATTGCAGTTATGTGATGTCCTAACAACAGTGATGATTTGATGAACAATGGAAGTAAAGTTGAAAGTCCAGCACAATCACTTTTTATTTATCTATGTTGCTTAACAACCATGGCATTCAGCAGTGCCAGTCCCAATTGCACTTGATAAGGACTATATTGATTGCCTGTTTTGATTAAAAAAACCTAGGAATTACATCTTGAGAACTTCATTTGAAACATTTTGAACCAATCACAATCTTAGGCTAACTATTCAAAGGTTTGTTGTAAGAATATGTGGAAATGTTGCTTAGAGACCCCTAGAGGAACAATAACCAAACATGGTGCAAACAAATCAGAATACAGAATAACAGAGTTGGAATGGATGTTGGACATTTTATAGTCCAACCTGCTGCTCAGGAAGGAAACCCAAATAGTTTCCAATCTCTTAAAAACTTCCAGTGTTAGAGCACCCACAACTTCTGTAGGCAAGACATTCCACTGATTAATTGTTTTATCTGTCAGGAAATATCTCTTTAGTTCTAGGTTGCTTCTTTCCTTGAATAATTTCCACCTATTGCTTCTTGTCCTGCCCTCAGGAGCTTTGGAGAATAACTTGACTCCCTCTTGTTTGTGTCAAGTCCAAAATATTGGAACTCTTCTATCATGTCAGCCCTAGTCCTTCTTTTCATACCCAGTTCCAGCTACTGTTCTTTATATGTTTTAGCAGATCCAGTGAAGGATATGTTAGCAAACAGCAATGAATATTCATCAATGTCTAGCAACTAACCTCAGAAAAATAACCTAAATCTTGAAATCTATCCATTGTCTAGTTTTTGCTGTGTATAGTTGCTGGATTAAACCATTCAAGAATTTTCCTGAGAAACAGAAGGTACATGTTATCAGACTCTGTTTGAAAAATCCAAGATCAGCTGAGTTTGTAACTAATGACAGATTGTAGAAAGCCATGTCAAGATAATCCTGATGACTAGCTTATTTTACAAATGAAGTAAATTCTGAATTGAATATCAGTTCAGGAAAACAGAGAGCAAAACTAGCCTACTCTTTATTTCATTTTGAACCTTCTTCGTTGATATTCATTGTCTCTATTCTACTATGATTGGCATGTTATAAATATGAGATGGAAATGTAGCATGATATTTCTCATTGTTCATCTGCTGCAGTTTGGCACCACTTAAGAGAAATAAAAAGCTCAGCAGTGAGTTCAGCCATTGTATGCTGATAAAAATGATTACATAAATGTGTTATTGTAATAAATTCATATCCAATAAGGAACAGAACACAAATGGCTTATTTCTTCCAGTTTTCGGGAACATTTATCTCTGCCATAATCCATGCTGCTATCATGCAGATTCCCCTGTTAAATTGATTGAGCCAATTCAGAAACAAATGAGTATTTCCTTCTGCCCTCAAAATTATAGAAGATTACATCAGAGATTCAGATATAATTACTTTCAGAAGTGACTGTCAGGATATATCTTCCACAATGTTTTGCTCTGTTTTAAAATTCTTTGCTCTGGTTTAAAATCAAGATATCCTTTTACTTTCATAAAACCTGTCTATCACTGGTTTATCCAGCATGAGATCAAATCAACTCTGAATGCAATAATAGGAACAGGGTTTGATTTCAGCTATGCTGAATTCCTGTAACACTAAAATATGGGAGAGAAGAAATGACAAGTACACACAGCAAATCTATAGCTTACTGTGAAAGAAAATAATTTTACAAATATCTAAATGAAAGATAAGAATCATTGGAAAAGGGAGCAAAAAAGCTGAAATGATGGTCTGAAAAAGCAAGCCCAAAGATATTCTAGTCTGCAATGTTTAGTTGTTTCATGGAAGTAATTAGGAAATCACATTGGCCAAACAATGTCAGAAGCAATTTCAATGCCTAATCCAATGAATGAAGCAACTGGTTCAGCAGAATATGTTCAATATTATGTCACCATTAACATGAACCTCACCATAAAACTACCTTCTAAAAACCTGCTCTTTATACAGTTTCTGTACTGCACAACAAATCTTGCCAGAATGCAGCTTGCTAAAAATACAATGAACTTTGTGGACTCTGGTCTTTGACCAAAACAAAGATTTGATTTATGAATGCTACATTTGGAAGCAAAGTGTGGAAAAAAAGTTACAGATTAGTGTCACTTATAATGAAATTTAAATTACATCCTATACAGGTGTTACTTAATGAGATTCAGATACATGTAGCTCCAGTCTTGGGGCAGGAGAGGGGGGACTTTGTGTTTTAGATGTATGAGCCAAAGCATGAAAGTAAAGCTTTTGGTCGTATGAACATTATTTGACTTTGAAAATAGCAAAACAATCACAGTGATAAGAGTAAAACACCACCAAAGCTGTGCCTCTGTAAGTCTGAATGCTGTTCCATGCATTTAGGCTTCAAGGGGATTTAAGTATTGACACATCATGTGGCAAAACAGCCAAAGAAATTCATGAGCTGCTGACAGAGGCACACAATGACCAAAATTATCAGTATAGAACAGTTGAAGGATTTAAAGAAACTTTCATTGCTTGGGAAGGAATACTGATAGCTTATTCTAAAACATTTTTGTATGATAGTAATATTTCTGCTGGGTATATCCATAAAATAATATAAATGATTCTCGAACAAAGCACCCTTCAAATGTATTTTTTCTTGTTTTTCACTGCTAAGATTTTTATTTTATTTTAATGATTATTAGAAAATTCTTGCATTGAAAACATTTTTAAAAAAATAACTGCACTAGCTAGTTATCTTCCAAGGCCAATTTGAAGTGTTAGGGTTTTACCAATAAAGCCTTTTAAGATGCTGCTCTAAAATATATTGTCACAATCAAATCTGTCTGTCCAGAGTGCTCATCACAAAAGGGCCTATTATAGTTCTCCATTCTGATGAGACCCATACATCATAAACTACTTTTCTGAGGTAGTCCCCATACTAATCAATACTCTTCTCCACAGGTTCATATGACTCACCTTTGCTGATATTTTTGATATAGACCACAACAATTTTATTTTACCATCTATGCAACCCTCAATTTAGTTTGATTACAATTATATAAAAGGAGGATTTTCCACATTTTTAAATAGTGGAACATTGTTTCTTCTTGTAGTCTTGCTAAGTAAACCAGATAGGAAACACAACTAAATAAATTAATTCTACCTTATTACAGTGCTACATTAATGGAATCTTGCAAGTCTGAAAGCATAAACTTCCCAACACCCCTTTTACCTTCTTGATCCATTTGGGAGGGAGTTTCTTCCTAAGTTTCTTTCTCTGACCATTAAACCATTGGGAGCTCCTCTCTCTCATGTATTATTGTTTGCTGGTGATATCTCTTCTCCTTGTTTCCCAAGACTATCCACACATTCCATTATTCTTCCTTTGGAAAAGGTCAAGATGGAAGTGTGTAGAACTTGAATTTACTTTTGAATATTTATAAACTGAGCTAAGGCTCTTTGCTAGTACTTCAACATTTTTGAAAAGCATGATGTGTTCATAGCAACATTAAGTACTGGAAGCTTGAAATACTGGAAGCTTCTTCTCCAAATTATTTGGATTGGTCATATAATCATGCAAATTTAAAAAAAAAATCTGGAATTCTGAGAACCTCATAGCCAAGTATCAGAAACTGCATTTTTTCATTGGCTTCATTCATTAGATACATTATATGGAAGACAAAACTCATATCAGTTTATGCAACAGTTTATGTTTTATCTTTGTGATGCAGAGATTAGATTTTACCCATAGACCAATTAATACTTCTTTAAAACCACTACATTGTCAAATATAAATGAAAAATTTGCGGGCTCTGGTATCAGTGGAATGGTGTTGAAAATATTGTAAAATATGTCTGCCTCATAGACTGATCTACAAAAGCTGGTTATTTTATGTTGCGATATTTGTTTTCCTCAGTAAAATTTATCTTGCAGTTCTCACACTACATATCCCTTTAAATGGTGATTCACCTATTTTCCAATTACACAAATTTATGAAGCCATTTATGTGTCTTAGGATGAAAGTAGGAGTTATTTTTTTTGGTAAGCATGTGTTACTAACTTGTATCTGCTTCTCATATGAGGCTGGTGAAAAGTAAAAACGTCAGCTGAATTCAAAACCATAACTTATTTTTTAGTCATAATGAAAACAAACTGTTACCCATCTATTTGATCAGCGAACTAATAGAATAGCATGAATTTCAGGTAAATACATTTTATGTGTATTTGGGGTCATATTGAAATACATTTATATGACTAGCATTTTAGCATGTTCAAATATGGAAGTCAAAGCTCAGCCATGTTTCTGTCAACTGTCCAGCTGGCAAATCAAGAAAAAGAATCTCCTAGGACATTATTTTACCAAGAGTATAAACTTTATTTTAATAAACCACATTGGCATCAAAGAAGCAAAATCAGCTCTGGACTTCCCCTCCAAAAGCATGCATAGTTCATTCCCTCTTTCTCCACGGGCCATGCACAGTCCATTACGTCCATCAATCACTTCTGTTCATTTTGTTATGGAAATCAGCCAGCCACACTGGAACATCTGTTCAGGGTGTCCCAGCAGGGGAGCAATGTCTCATGGAAATTGATGATGCTTGGAAAGCATTTCCTGCACCCTTGCATCCCATTCCACCACCACCCTTTTCTTTGTCAAGTTGCGAGTGAAGCAGAATATAGATGAAAGTGCTAGTCAGTCTGGACAGTTTCAAATAAAATATATAACAGAAAAGAGGTATCCAGACCTATTCAACAAAATCAGATTTCTTCTGTGATTGTATGATGATTGTAGGCTGAAAAATAGAGCTGTGCAGAGTTTGGAAGGATGATTAAATATTAAATATAAGTATGATTTGATGGAATCGCCTTATTGATGACACTCCCAAATTAGCTTCTGTTCCACTGTTTCTCTTATTTTTCAGTGGCCTTCTGCATATTCACAGAAGATACCTGCCTTAAAGCACACCACACTCTGGAATGCTGTGAATGCTAAAAACAAAATGCCAGGTGGTTTACAGTTGTTGAAAAAGATAAAGAGCTTATATCAATCCTGCATGATGTTGTGCCAATAGTTATCTTAGCCCACCTCAGAGTGGTAAGAAAAAAATGTAAAAGGAGTGGCCTAGGTATATTCCCTTGAGTTCCTGAAACAAATGTGAGATTTAAATCATTCCATATCACCTCATGAATAAATAAATTAAGTGCGCTGAAGATGAATAGCTGTGGAAGATTTTCTCCAGGTTATAGTTTTAGAGATCTTCTCTTTGAGAGGATTAGGGAAATCACTTTTTGTTTTTCCTCATTTCCCCCTCCACTCAAGTTTTAAAATCTTCTGTTTCTATTGCATCACAATGATATTTAATTTGTGAACTTTCCAAGATATGAATACAATAATTTCCCATCACCTCCATTCTGCATCTCTAAAAACCATCAAATTGCAAAGAAAGAAGAACAGTAACAAAAATATGCTTTGTGCTTGCTCCTTTTCTCTTCCTCTGATTTCTAACATGGGGAGGGAAGAGTCATTTGTTTTAATATATGGTACATATTCTTTTAATGTAGTTCTAAGTTGTAGATTCCATTGCAATGTTTAAGTATCATATACCTAAGTATTTTTATGAGCCACCTGCATAGGAAAGCCTCAGGAAGTTTCACATCGCCACAATAAAGGACTCAAGTAGAAAGAACATGGCCTGAAGGAGTAGCTTTTAAACTTCAGCTTGCTATAGCCTGAGAGTATTTAATGACTTGCAAAGGTAAGGTAAGGATATAGATATCACATTGTATTGGGTATATGGTTTGATGAAGAAAATAGTTTTCCAAACACATTTGGCTCTTCCTTGCAGGTGTCTCTTTCACAAGTTCTCTGAAAGCTTTGTGAAAACATAGCTCTGTTTAACAATGCTATCTACTCAATATGTATTGAGTAGGTAAAGCAGAAATATATACCTGTAGAATTTATTCATGAACACAGCCAGCCTAATGTGAAAATTTAACTTTGAAAGGAATCTATAAAATGTCACATTTATATCTCGCTTGACATTCCCTGTGTTATGAATTAATAAAAGTGCTCAAATAAAGTTTTAACAAACCTTAAGAAAAAGCAGGGTTCTAATCCTGCACTTCTGATTGGCCGATAATAGCGATATCGGATTGGTCCGTTCTGGGGAATCTGACTGGCTGTTAACGAGCCACTCTCATTGGTTCAAGGGTTTAACACTTCCATGTTCTCATTGGCTAATAGGTCAGCAGCCTGTCTATAAAAGGGCTGCTGCTGCCCAAGGGTTTTTGCTCTGTTCAGAATGATTAATAAAGAGTTGAAGTTCACTGTTCACTGCCTCGTCTCCGTTCCTTGCACCCATGTGCAGAACTAAACACTGGCGACGAGGATGGGATGCGGAGACATCAAAGCTGACTGAACACTACAGAGCATCAAACAGAGCACGTGGCTGAAGGCACATCGACAATGGAAACCATGTCTGGCGGCGCCATACCACCCGCTCCATTTGACCAGCTCAAGAAGACTGGGACTCATACATAGACCGGTTCCAGATGTTTCTGGAGACCAACAACTTGAAGGATGCCACTACGGGGAAAAAGCGAGCAGTGTTCCTGACCCATTGCGGGCCTGCTGTCTTTAAGATGGCCAAGGCACTAGCGAAACTGGCTGAGGTGAAAACCATGGACTGGGACGTCCTCGCGCCCCTTCTACTACGCACCCGCTGTACCAACGCTTGTCCGAAGACATGAATTTTACAAAAAGGACCAGCGGAAGGGAGAGAGCGTTGCAGATTTCATCGCGGATCTCCGGAACCTGGGAGGCCTCTGTGAGTTTGCAGACCTCGAAGAAGCTCTGAGAGACTGAATAGTTCTGGGATTAGATGACCAGATGATACAGAGCAAAATCATGGCAAAAGGGGACATCAACCTTGCTGATGTCATCAAAGACACTACTGCAGCAGAAGCAACCAGGAAGTCGCCCGCCCAAATGCACCGCACCAATGCACCGCTCCGTCAACTCGCCAGCGATACCTCACCTCGCCTAGAGAGGCACACAACAGCGACTCAACACAAGGACCTCGAATTGCCATCAGAAAGTGATGAGGAGGAGGTCAACCAGCTCCGGTCTGAATGTGACCAATGCCATCAGCTGAATCAAAGACTACCGCACCAATGCGTGGGTTGTGGGGCAAACCACCCTCGATCAGACTGCAAATTCCTCAATGCGGTCTGCCATTTCTGTGGGAAAAGAGGCCACATCGGGAAGGTCTGTAGAAGCAAGCAAGGATCCAGCCCACTTCAGAGGGGAAACAACTACTGCCAGACCACAGGGAATCGCCCTGTGAGTCGGGAACATTTGAACCACCAATGGAACAACTACTCCTACAGAAATAAAACACCGGCCATTTTATTGAGACGAGAAGAGGCACACCAAACCATTACAATTGGTCACACCTCATCGCTAGATGCAAAGAAGATCCGAGTGAAGGTCACCATCGAAAACCAGCCTTGCATGATGGAAGCAGATTCAGGATCGTCCCTCTCGATGGTTTCCTGGAAGACTCTTAAACAATTAGTCCCTGCTGTCCAGCGTCAAGACCTCAGAGCCCAAAGAATCATACTCAAAGACTATCAGGGGAACCGAATTCCAGTCGTTGGATCCAGCCAAGTCCAAGTATCATTCAAAAATCGTACTGCGTCGTTACCACTGACCATCGTCGATCATGACAGGCCAAGCTTGTTAGGCCTTCAATGGTTCGCCCCACTCGGGATCGAGGTAGCCGGCATTCACCAAACCAGAAGTGACAACTGGAAGGAGGCCATCGTCCAGGAATTCCAGGACGTTTTGGCAGACAAACTAGGTGAGTACAAGGGGACCCCGATATCATTTAACCTTAACCCTGAAGTAGCCCCCATCTGCCTGAAGCCTCGTCGGCTACCTTTTGCCCTTAAACCAAAAATTGATGAGCAGCTCGATAAATTAATAGCCCAGGGTGTTTTAGAACCAACTGACCATGCTCGTTGGGAAACCCCAATTGTAACACCCATCAAACCGGATGGATCGTTAAGGATTTGTGGGGACTACCTGGCTACCCTTAATCATGCCCTTCAACAGAATGCTTACCCGGTGCCGGTGGTACAATACCTTCTCCATTCCCTGGGGGGTGGAAAATTCTTCGCTAAATTGGATTTAGCACAGGCCTACCAACAACTGCCTGTAGATAAAATAACCGCAGAGGCACAGACGATCGTTACGCACTGAGGCGCCTTTAAGTGCAACCGACTCCAATTCGGATTGAGCGTAGCCCCAGGAATTTTTCAAAGTCTGATGGAGAGACTCTTGCAAGGGATCAAGGGGGTCGTGCCATACTTTGATGACGTTTTAATTGCTGCCCCAAATAGAGAAACACTAGAAAAGCTGCTTAAAATAGTTCTCCAGAAATTTAAAGACTCTGGCCTGAAGGTTAAAAAAAATAAAAGTCAACTGTGTACAGATAAAGTAGAGTTCCTGGGGTACCTAATTGATAAACAAGGCATCCACCCCATTAATAGCAAACTAAGGGCAATCAAAAATGCCCCAAGACCCAGAAATAGAACTGATCTCCAAGTTTTCCTGGGGCTCATTAACTTTTACAACATCTTCTTGCCCCAGAAAGCGACCGTAGCTGAGCCCCTACATAGATTTTTCGACAAAAAAGCAACCTGGGTCTGGGGACACCGCGAGGAGCACGCATTCCGACAAGTGAAAAACTTACTAACCTCAGATGCTGTTTTAATGCAGTATAACAAGACTTTGCCTTTAACAATTATATGTGATGCGTCACCGTTTGGAGTAGGAACCATTTTGAGTCATGTGTTACAAAATGGTAGTGAGGCCCCTATTGCCTGTTTTTCAAGGACCCTATCAAAGGCTGAATGTAACTATAGCCAGATCGACAAAGAGGCTCTTGCTGTTGTATCTGCTGTAAAACGGTTTCATGAATATGTGTATGGACGAGTTTTTACTATTGTTACCGACCACAAACCTTTGCTAGGGATTATAGCGGGAGACAAGCCAACCCCCTATATATTGTCACCTAGAATGACCCGCTGGTCAGAGTTTTTAGCTGCGTACAACTATAAATTACAACACTGCCCGGGGAAAGCCATTCCCCACGCTGATGCATTGAGCGGTGCACCACTTCTGGAAACCATCGACGACCCAGCTCCAACCCTTATGACACTCCAGATTGAAACGCTACATTCACCATCGCTAACAGCCAGAGACATTGCAATCGAAACAAAATGAGATCCTGTCTTGGCGCGAGTTCTTAGCTGGGTCGAACGAAGATGGCCAATAGAACAAACCCCTGACGACTTCACCCCTTTCAGAAACCGGCAAACAGAACTTTTTTAGCAAAAAGGCTGCATCTTATGGGGAGATAGAGTCATCATCCTAGAGCGGTTACAACGAGCAGTATTGAAAACATTGCATGACGGTCACCCCGGCATCGTGCATATGAAAGCGCTCGCATGAAGCTACGCGTGGTGGCCGGGCATCGACAAACAGATCGAAGCCTGGGTAAAGACTTGCTTAAAGTGCCAAGAAGTCAGCAGTGCCCCACCTAGAGCAACTCCAACAGAATGGGAAATTCCCCAGGTCCGTGGTCCCGCATCCACATTGATTTTGCGGGACCTACTAAAGGACATACATTCCTCCTAACAGTGGATGCCTATTCCAACTGGCTCGAGATCCATGAAATGAGGAATACTACAACTGATCCCGTCATCCAAAAATTGAATAGGCTATTTACAACGCACGGGCTGCCAGACATTCTGGTCTCTGACAACGGACCCCAGTTCACTGCCCTGCCGTTTGAACAATACTTAGCAGACCGGGGTATCCGCCATGCGCTAACTTCACCAGCGCACCCTGCGGCTAACGGCAGGGCCGAGCGCATGGTACAATTTGTTAAAAAAACTCTCCACAAAATGGACTATGGGGACATTGATGACAAAATAAACAGAATACTCCTACTCCAACACATCACTCCACACAGCGTCACCAACAAGACCCCAGCTGAACTGTTGATGGGACGCAAGCTCTGTTCCCACCTCGACCGGCTTCACCCGTCCTACGAGCCAGAGAAACCCTGTGGATCTACCGGAAAATGCCATGAGTTCAAGGTAGGCGACTTAGTTTTTGCCAAAAACCTCTCCGGCAAACCATTATGGGTCGAAGCAACTGTAATTCAAACCACCGGGCCCAGATCGTACCGTGTGCAAACCTGCGATGGAAAAATATGGAAACGCCATATAGATCAGCTTTGCTCGAGGCTACAACCCAGTTCCCACGACTCCTGTGACTCCCAAACTGAGGGGGAAGGGGATGTCAAAGAAACCGAATTTGAGATGAGGGAAAGCAGAAGCGAAGGAAGTCAGCAATTGGGCACAATAAATGAAGAAGAATCAGGGAGGGGACTCTCCTCGCCACAGAGGAATACCTCAACAGAGGCGAGCCCG
Source organism: Emydocephalus ijimae (assembly GCA_004319985.1). NCBI lineage: Eukaryota > Metazoa > Chordata > Lepidosauria > Squamata > Elapidae > Emydocephalus > Emydocephalus ijimae. Next base: position 3,142 of record BHEV01028673.1, on the reverse strand, counting down.
CAAAGATTGGAGGACAACAATGACAGCATTAGCGGCACCGAGTCGTCCAGTGAGGATGCGGAACCGCCTGTACCAGTTATGTCCAAAAACATCCTGCTGAAACTGGATTACAGACAGGAACCGGTGGGACAGCGCAAATCCAATTGACAGTTAAAACAACCTACATATCTTAGGGATTACGTCACTGCACCTCTCAAACGGAACCTGGAGGGAAGGGGTGTTATGAACTAATAAAAGCACTCCAATAAAGTTTTAACAAACCTTAAGAAAAAGCAGGGTTCTAATCCTGCACTTCTGATTGGCTGATAATAGCGATATCAGATTGGTCCATTCAGGAGAATCTGATTGGCTGTTAACGAGCCACTCTCATTGGTTCAAGGGTTTAACACTTCCATGTTCTCATTGGCTAATAGGTCAGCAGCCTGCCCTATAAAAGGGCTGCTGCTGCCCTCGGGTTTTTGCTCTGTTCAGAATGATTAATAAAGAGTTGAAGTTCACTGTTCACTGCCTCATCTCCGTTCCTTGCACCCATGCGCAGAACTTGACCCTGAACCACAAGTAACAGGTGGTGTCAGTACAAATTGCAGCACTTAAATAATACTATGATATACCTGAAGGAGTACAATTTTTATCTTACCTATCAGATTCCTACAAAGGTAATTCCCCCCTGCCCTTTCCCATATGGCCTTCTTGTTACTTGGATTTCGCTGCTTGCATTTCCCTTAAGGGAACAATATAAAAAACATGCTTATGCTAATTGAGAATATACAATTTGTAATCCATGTGAAATGTTTCTTCTTCTGTGTCTTCCATCTTGATACCTTTGTTTAGTTTCTTTTCCATTAAGGTGTATTCAGGCTCATGCAAACTGAACCCTTTCTCTATTATAGGCTTTTTTTTTTAGCTCATTAATTATAAGGCAAAAAACTCTGTGATAGTTACTGTTGTTACTGTTTTGGCAAACAATTGCTTGAAAAATATTGTTTTTCCTTCAGAAGATAAGACAGCAAGATAAATATTACAAACTAAACAGATTCAGTTTTTTATAGCAGAACTTTAACTGCCCTGTTATATAGATTGAAGGTTTTCTGGTCTTTATGGGTTGCTAGTTCCAGAAATATTATTTTATTGTTCTTGGATTTTCAATAATAAGTGGATGGCATTATTTAAAGTATGCATGTCTTGTTCTACTCTTGAGTCAGGTAATGCTAAGTTTCAATGGATTTCTTATCCAGGCATAAGAAATCTCCTCTGCCACAATAATTATTATAATTTCATTAGTACCACCTTTAATCTATGAGTTATGCTGCTTTGGAGCTGAACTTGATCTTCAAGTGCCATTCATCTGGAATAAGGCCAGCTCTGTTAGTTTGAAGAATTGGCTTTGGAATCGGCATATGGAAACATGATGAATACAAATAAATGGGCATGAGGCAGCCATTCCACACTGCTACATGATGGCTTTGTCAGCTAGATTGGAAAACCTTGTTTAAATAATATTCAGCAATCAACTTTAAGTTCTTTATCCTTTGGATATGCCTCTGATGCTTGTTGTTGTCTAACACATTTGTTTGTTTGTTTATTCATTTAAATTATATAGTCACCCATCTCATAAAAAATTCTGAGCAACTCCCAATTTAAATTTAAAGTGACAGGAATAAACCCATATTAATACAAGTGAAACTAAATACATAAAAACAAAAACCTGGTACAAATATTCATACACTAGCCTTACCATGGTGAACAATTTGAAATGTATTCATAGTGAAGATTTACAGCCCATCTTTAATGCACTAGTTTGAGAAAACTAGGAGGAGTGGATGTCCTTGGGACCAGGAAGACTTATTTTGCCAAATGCTGGCTAGTGGAACTGCAAATATAAAAATGGAGGAAAGACACATCACTAAATTTGCTGAATTAATTATTGGTCTCTGGTGAATCTGATTCAGTAGATTATCAGAGTAACAGTGGCATAAACTTTTTGTCTTAACTGCTACTAAACAGTTCAGCAAAACAAATCATTTAATTGACTCACCTATATTTTTTTATTCCTTCAGTAGTATTTCTCTTAATAAAAATGTGGTTTAAACTATCTTATATCTTGTATGGCTTCTAGTTTATGGGGCAAACAAACACTTAAAGGGCAGCTGTGCTATATTCATAATCAGAGGTGGTATTCAGCAGGTTCTGGAGAACCAGTAGAGAAAATTTTGAGTAGTTCAGAGAACAAGCAAATACCATCTCTGACTGGATTTTACAGTATCCTTCCCCTGTCATACACACCAAGCCACACCCATAGAACCAGTAGTAAAATAATTGAATCCCACCACTGTTCATAGTAAATATTGTTTGACATAGTTTGCTAATGAAAGTCATTTTGATATAGTGCTTTAAAGGCACTGAGAAACTGGGTGCTTAAAAACACACACACAAAATATCACTTTAGTAAATTATGTTCTTACATGGATTTGTCTTATGAATGTCATAATGAAGATGAGGTACTCCAAAGGAACTGATCATTTTGGTATTTCTGGTATTTTGATGCTTTGTAATTTTGAATCTCAATTGACGATTATGCAGATAAACAACAGTGACTATTGTAGTTCACACTAAATATTTAATGTGTTTGGTGGGTCAGCCTTCTTGGGAATCAGACCGTGAATTAGCTGTTTAATGTGAAAGTTGTCATTCGGACAGTAATCAATATATAGATTTCCCTACATTGTTTTTTAATTATTAAAGTATGAATGAAATTTGCAAAATTTGAGCTGAAAATTAGCATGACAGAGCTTTCTTGGGTGGAATGCAGATAGTGGTAAAATAGTAATAGATGCCACAATATGAAATATCTAGCATTAGCATTCAAATAGGCAACAGCTAAGTATTGACCAGTTATATGAGTTTTCTCCAGATTAAAAATTTTTTTTTTTGAAAACGGACAGGATGGGGCTCTGGAGGAGAGTTATAGAAGGAAAAGTTGCGTATGTGTGTGTGTGTGTGTATGTATGTATGTGTGTATGTATATGTATATGTGTATACACATATACATATGTGTATACACATATACATATGTTTTCTTAAGTTTTCGCGGGTACTTACATGTATGGCATTCAGCTTTGTTCGGGTATTTTCCCACGTCATA
>BHEV01028672.1:0-30001 GCA_004319985.1 Emydocephalus ijimae | reverse complement strand
GCCTTGTGGGGACTTTAAACTCCCAGAATTCCTCTGTCAGCCTTGTGTGGACTTCAAACTCCCAGAATTCCTCCGTCAGCCCCTATGTGGACTTTTAAATCCCAGAATTCCTCAGTCAGCCTTGTGTGGGCTTCAAACTCCCAGAATTCCTCAGCCAGCCTTGTGTGGACTTCAAACTCTCAGAATTCCTCCGTCAGCCTTGTGTGGGCTTCAAACTCCCAGAATTCCTCAGTCAGCCTTGTGTGGACTTTAAACTCCCAGAATTCCTCACTCAGCCTTGTGTGGACTTCAAACTCCCAGAATTCCTCAGCCAGCCTTGTGTGGGTTTCAGACTCCCAGAATTCCTCAGTCAGCCTTCTGTGGACTTCAAACTCCCAGAATTCCTCAGACAGCCTTGTGTGAGCTTCAAACTCCCAGAATTCCTCAGTCAGCCTTGTGTGGGCTTTAAACTCCCAGAATTCCTCAGCCAGCCTTGTGTGGGCTTCAAACTCCCAGAATTCCTCAGTCAGCCTTGTGTGGGCTTCAAACTCCCAGAATTCCTCAGTCAGCCTTGTGTGGGCTTCAAACTCCCAGAATTCCTCCGCCAGCCTTGTGTGGACTTTAAACTCCCAGAATTCCTCAGTCAGCCTTGTGGGGACTTTAAACTCCCAGAATTCCTCCGTCAGCCTTGTGTGGACTTCAAACTCCCAGAATTCCTCACTCAGCCTTGTGTGGACTTCAAACTCCCAGAATTCCTCAGCCAGCCTTGTGTGGGTTTCAGACTCCCAGAATTCCTCAGCCAGCCTTGTGTGGACTTCAAACTCCCAGAATTCCTCAGACAGCCTTGCGTGAGCTTCAAACTCCCAGAATTCCTCAGCCAGCCTTGCGTGGACTTTAAACTCCCAGAATTCCTCAGCCAGCCTTGCGTGGACTTTAAACTCCCAGAATTCCTCAGCCAGCCTTGTGTGGACTTTGAATTCCCAGAATTCCTCCATCAGCCTTGTGGGGACTTTAAACTCCCAGAATTCCTCAGTCAGCCTTGTGGGGACTTTAAACTCCCAGAATTCCTCCGTCAGCCTTTTGTGGGCTTCAAACTCCCAGAATTCCTCAGTCAGCCTTGTGCAGATTTCAACCCCCAGAATTCCTCAGTCAGCCGTGTGGGCTTCAAACTCCCAGAATTCCTCAGTCAGCCTTGTGCAGATTTCAACCCCCAGAATTCCTCAGTCAGCCTTGTGGGCTTCAAACTCCCAGAATTCCTCAGTCAGCCTTGTGTGGACTTTAAACTCCCAGAATTCCTCAGCCAGCCTTGCGTGGACTTCAAACTCCCAGAATTCCTCCGTCAGCCTTGTGTGGACTTCAAACTTTCAGAATTCCTCAGTCAGCCTTGTGTGGACTTCAAACTTTCAGAATTCCTCAGTCAGCCTTGTGTGGACTTCAAACTCCCAGAATTCCTCAGTCAGCCTTGTGTGGGCTTCAGACTCCCAGAATTCCTCAGTCAGCCTTGTGCGGATTTCAACCCCCAGAATTCCTCAGTCAGCCTTGTGGGCTTCAAACCCCCAGAATTCCTCAGTCAGCCTTGTGGGCTTCAAACTCCCAGAATTCCTCAGTCAGCCTTGTGGGCTTCAAACTCCCAGAATTCCTCAGTCAGCCTTGTGTGGGTTTCAGATTCCCAGAATTCCTCCGTCAGCTTGTGTGGACTTTAAAATCCCAGAATTCCTCAGTCAGCCTTGTGCAGATTTCAACCCCCAGAATTCCTCAGTCAGCCTTGTGGGCTTCAAACTCCCAGAATTCCTCAGTCAGCCTTGTGTGGACTTTAAACTCCCAGAATTCCTCAGCCAGCCTTGCGTGGACTTCAAACTCCCAGAATTCCTCCGTCAGCCTTGTGTGGACTTCAAACTTTCAGAATTCCTCAGTCAGCCTTGTGTGGACTTCAAACTTTCAGAATTCCTCAGTCAGCCTTGTGTGGACTTCAAACTCCCAGAATTCCTCAGTCAGCCTTGTGTGGGCTTCAGACTCCCAGAATTCCTCAGTCAGCCTTGTGCGGATTTCAACCCCCAGAATTCCTCAGTCAGCCTTGTGGGCTTCAAACTCCCAGAATTCCTCAGTCAGCCTTGTGGGCTTCAAACTCCCAGAATTCCTCAGTCAGCCTTGTGGGCTTCAGAATTCTGCGAGTTGAAGTCCACAAGTCTTAAAGCTGTCAAGTTTGGAGACCCCGGCTGTAAAATCTCCATTCCGTCTCCACTGCTGTGGGAAGGATACTGTAAAATCCCCATTCCTTCCCCACCCCACTAACCTGCTTTCCAGCTCCGTTCTCCTGTGCAGGGCAACCAAAGAAGACCCAGCCAATCAGCTGGGACTTGGGAGGCAGAGAATAGATGGTGGCAGGGCCAGTCAGAAGTGGGATTTGCCGGTTCTGCAAACTACTCAAAATTTCTGTTACCAGTTCTCCAGAACTGGTCAGACCCTGCTGGATACCACCTCTGATCGGAGGGCAGGACAAGAAACAAAGAGAAAAAACAACCTGGAACTAAGGAGAAACTTCCTAATAGTGAGGATAATTAGCCAGTGGAACAGCTTGCCACTAGAAATCGTGAGTGCTCAATCACTGGAGGCTTTTAAGAGACTGGACAGCCACTTGTCTGAAATAGTATAGGTCTGTTATGGCTAACCTTTTTGGCACTAAGTGCCCAAAGTGCGTGCGTGTTGGCATCCCCAAAATGCAACGCGGGAATGCCACAAACACGTGCCCTGACCCCTATGTGTCCCACACCCCCACGCATATGTGGTAGAGACCTGAAGACCAGCTGGCTGGCGGGAGGCGCGTGTGAGCACACGGAGCTGAGCTGGGGTAACAGCTCATGTGCCCAGAGAGAGGGCTCTGCGTGCTATCTCTGGCATGAGTGCTGTAAGTTCGCCATCATGGGTATAGGTTTATTGTATTTATTTTTTATTTATTTGATTTGTCAATCGCTTACAAGATACAGATATAAGAATAAACATAGTTTTGAATACACGAGATGGATACTTATACAATCAGTACTGAGTAGGAATCACAAATGGACCTAAGGCAAATACTGTAATTCATATGGCTTAAAAGTATTTGTTAAAAAAACACCCAGTTACATTGAGGTTTTTAAAATCCATTTATTTCTTTTAAAGATAATAAATTTAAATGGAGAGCATTTCAAGTGCACTTTCCTTGTTGTCGATGTCAGTCTTATAATTTAAAAGGCAGCAGTTCTAGAATGTAAGATCTTTTGTGCTTTGCTGCCTTCATGAATACCCACATCTTTACCACTTCCATAAATGTTTGAAAATCAAATAAAAATGAAAGCAAAGCTTCCCAGCTCAAACCGTTATTGCACTAAAAAACATTCATAAGCCCATTGTGAAAAAAAGTTGATCTCTTTTTCCTCACAATCTTCTTCTGTACAGACCTGGGAAAGAAACTAATTGCTAAAATACATCCTGTATTGTTTGCATTTCATCATATATTTATATATAGCACTGCAACATCCAATAAGTTTCTCTGTGCCCTTTTCCATATAGGAACTAAGGATTTGTTTAAAAAAAAAAATCAGGTCTTCCAACCATTCTTAGATCTCATTTCTTTCCCCCTATTCATAATATTTTAAATGGTTGCATTTGAAATTGGAAAAAAAATACTTAACAATGCTTTTCTCTGCCTTGATTTGATGTTTCATAATTATTAAGGCATGCTATTTTTATATGTAACTTCTAATAGTTACACCAATAGTTGTCTTAATGCACACCGTTCCTGATTATGCATATTGACCCTCACCAGTCAATTGAAGAAGGCAAAGCTTTACTGTGAGATAAAAAATCTTCAAGGTCGTAGATCCTTATGAAGCTGTAATATTTCAAAAGGAGCAGACAGAAACACATAGGCAGTAAACCTTGATCCCACATTACTAAATTATATGTCATGTTCACCAAAAGACTGCTTCAGAATTAACCGACTGGAATCCCCAGAGGGAAAATGTTTCAGAATATGACCATCTCTGGAAAGATTTTTTTAAAAGGTTAGCTACAAGTATTAGGTATGCTTTTTGATTGTGCATGCTTAAGAGTGTGCCTCTACTATTTTCTATATATAATCTGAATAACTAGCGTCCTCTTATGATCTACCCCTAACCATTGTCTACATTTTTATTTAATTTATATGGCTGTTCAGATCAGACATTGTGTCATACAATATATCAAAAAGAAAACAACAGTTTTAAGTTAAAACTCTAAGGCATTTGTTTTTGTTTTTATTTTTTTCAATGGGAGATATTTTCAAGTCATATTATTGGAGTGGCTTTCTATTTTTTGTCTTCCTTGCCACCAAATTTTTTGTATGTGACTACAGTACAAAAAGCCAAAAACGTATTTTTGCAGTCTTTTCCTTCCTTAATTTTATTTATCATTTGTGAAATTGATCCATCTCCCAAAAGGCAAAAGAAGAGTTGATACCCTTATCCACATCCAAATACCCCAAAATTTTATTTATCATTTGTGAAGTTGATCCATCTCCCAAAGGGTAAAAGAAGAGCTGATACCCTTATCCACAAACTCAATGCTACAGGATCAGGGACTCAGTAGAATTTATTACCCTTTTTGCTTTTTTGCGGGGAGGGGGGGAAATGTGATTTGTTAGAAAAGCATATAGATTATTGGACCCCTCCCCCATCCAATCAAATTAGATAAAGAGTCCCGTAGAGTTTTCAGCAAGAATACCAAAGCAGCAAGCAAGAGATCAGATATCTACGTTCAGATCCATGCACTTCTATTACCCTGGCCTGGTAATGACACATCTGCAGAAGCAAAGCACCAAGAACCCAACAAAGATTCATAAAAATTTGGGGAGAGGAGTTTTGAGGCCTCCAAACTTGTTACTCAATAATTTCAGCCACAATGGAAAAAAAAAAGTTCTCTATATCCTAAATCAGCAATCTGACCTGACTGTATGACTGTCCAACAGAATAGCCATTAGTCTTTCCTCAGTTATACAGAAAACCACTGGGGTTAGTTTTTATGCTGACAAACATTATCCAAAATGTGTGGAAATTAATATTTGGAAATGATGCTGTTTTATTCCCACAAAGACAACTGTTTAGTTGTTAGTGACTTTACAAGCTGGATGATAAGAGGTAGCCCCACGTTAGCTATTGGTCATGAATCTTGGTATCTTGCATTGATGTGGAAATGAAATACAGAAAGAACAGGAGGGAAGGGTAAACATAAGTCATGTTTATGTTTTCATCAGCATAGCAAGAGGTCCTTCATGTCATTTCTCCAGCAATCAAAAAAAAGAACACTAGTGTAGTGTGAATCATATCTCTGGGTAGCTGGACCTTGAAAGTCAGATTGATTTTTCTCCATTAAAAAAAAATACTCTTGGAGGGAGTTCTGGTTTGCAGTGCTTCGGAGCAGGCAGCAATCCGCGATCGTGCACGGTTTTTGCCTGCGCTTGTCGCTGGAGGGCCCTGAGCCATCCGGCTTCAGGGCTAAGCCACCTCCGTAGAAGGTGGTGAAGACAGGGGGGATCTGGCAGGATCGAGAGGATCGCACCTCTCCTCCCTAGCCGGCTAAACTCCCTTTTCCGAAGGCGGTATAAGCGGTGGTCAGAACTGGCCGCCACAAAGAAGGGCTCAGCCGGGAAAGAAAGTGCAGGAGGAAGTTAAGAAGTGAACGTTTTTTGGCTGACCGGGACAAAGTAACAACGAAGATATCCTGGAACCTAAAACTTGCAAAAGATACATCGTTCCAAATACCCAAAAAGCTATTATTAAATAGAATAATAATCTGAATGAATAAAATGAATGTTTATGTTTAAAATGAAAATGGATAAAACAGCAATATATATGAAATTATCATTAAATTTGTTATAATAATTGAAATAAAAGTTGTGTGTTAATTGTTCAGAGTTTGGAGTCTTCTTTGGAAGCCTAGTTGCAGCAAAAGAAGTCAACCTTTAAGCATTGAATTTGAAAGAAGATACTGAGGAAAATTAGCCCATATGTCCAGTGATAATCAACCAATGGTTTTTTTCAGGCTCAACTCTTTAATAAGCAACTTTTATAAAGTATACTTTCCAGACTTAAAAGAAAAATTAAGGTTGAAGGTATTAGATGCTATTTGTTTAGCAGTTCCCTGAGGCTTCTCATCTCAGCCAAGCACTATATAAAAATAATATTCAGTCTTTGGTAACAAATGATAGCTCAAAGTTGCAGTTTTAAAAAAGTACTCTCCATATATATAATCTAGGGATCCCATATTGCCGGATAAAACCAGTGACAAAAGTAGTGGAGCTTAAAAAGTTCTCATTGTTGATTTAAGATCAAATTCACATGCTTTTTTAAATGATTGAACACTGCTTAAAATGTGAGACGGCTTAATAGCTCACAACCTCTCACAATGTCATTGTAAGAAACATACATTATTGTGAGTGAAAGCCTTAGAAGATCTCCATCAAAGTTTCTTGGCAACCTATGGAATCAAAGAGATTTTCACCAGGTCTTTTACCCATTCACTCCCCTCCCTTCCCCACTGCTCCCACTATAGCACTATTGCAGGATTGTTTTAAAATTTATTCTTTTTTTTTTTTTTTGCTCCTTTTTTACCCTTTCCAAATAAGGGTTAGGCAAACGTGAGTGGTTTGATTACTTGCTTAGCAGCAACATAATATTTCATCAGTTCCAAACTCTAAGCCTTTGGTGATAACATTCACAAAAATCACCACTCTAGCTCCACTGGATATTCTCCAACAAGGCACGCTGTACAATGGCCGATTTTCCCGCTTTTGAACTTGTTGATTTTTAGGTTGTTTTCCTGGTCTTGTCTTGCTTTTATGCTTGCTTGAACAGAGGAAACCAATCCTTCTACTGAAAGGTAAACAACGCTGTCAGCACCTGAAGAGAAGAAAAACAGATCAAGTTGTACTATTTTATGCTGCCTAAATTGCTTAACTCAAATATTTTCTAGAGTTGGATCTTTAATAAAATATATTAATTGGTAATTTGCACCATTAGATTTTACAAGTAGGGTAAATTTGTACATATACAAAACCTTCGTTTTCATTTACATTGTAGATTTTAATTTTTTTGGTATCTTTTTGGATCTCTGCATCGTGGATTTCTGTTAATTTACTTACTTGATAATGCTTGTTAATCATAGTTCAATCAAAAGAATGAAAATTCTGTTAAAATGTGTTAAAATATGATGTTAATGTTTTATTTTCCAATAACATTCCAACTGTAAAAAAGTCCTGTTTTCAGGAGGAGAAGTTTAAAATATGGAACTAAGGACCTGACATTTTAATTAGATGGATCAATTAGCATTAGCTAATCTTGATTCTTTAAATTTGCAATAAAAGCTTGCTGAGCATTCTTTAGACCTACCTAAGCCAAAGATTTTGATGTGTGTCTATGTATATCAGCTGTCAGACTGTATTTCCAATTATGTAAGGCAAAATATGCTGTTCCTTTTATGAAGATGAATTAAATATTGGCCAAATATATGTTAGCTAAACATTCCATATTAATTCTAATCTAATCTTACTTATTATTTCATGATGTGCATGTAAGTCTGCAGCACATTAATACATGCTTATTTCATTAACCAAAGGGATTAATATATGCAGAAAAACCAATGCATTAAATGGATATTGGAAACAAATTCATGGAAACAATCTTCCTTTAATTGACCACAAACACCTGTCTGTGTGTGGAGGTAAAACATAGAAAAATGGGGTCTTTCCAACCCCTTGCTCAAGCACTAGACCCTATACCAGTCCAGAGAAATGGCGGTCCAGTGTCTTCTTAAAAACCTTCAGTGATGCAGCTCCCACAAATTTTGGAGGCAAGCTGTTCCACTGATTGTTCTCACAATCAGTAAATTTCTCCTCAGATCTAGATTGGATGTTTTTTTAATGATCTTCCACCCATTACTTCTTGTCTGCCTTCACTTCAGGTGCTTTGGAGAAGTCGAAGCTTTTCAAGTACTGGAAGATTGGTAGAAGAGTTCACTTTAAACTTCCATGTCCCCAGACACTGCCTCTTTTGTATAAAATAAAGCATCTTTTGCACATTAGGAGGAAATTATGAGGGGGGGGGAACTCCATTCCCAAATGTGCAAGGCTCTGTAAGTGCAAAGGTCTTTATGTGTCTTTGGTTATATCATAGTTTTTTTTTCTATTCAAGAAATAAAACTATCTATTCGGAATTAAGCAATTGATTTCTATTGGGCTTGTTCTAATCCCAGTAAATGAGAAGAGTATTGAAGTTCAAGACATCTAGAACAGGGGTGTCAAACTGGATTTTTTCGAGGGCCGGATCAACAATGTAGTTCTCTGCCGGCCTGGGGGTAGGTGGGTGGAGATAGGATGGACGCCTCCTAAAGCATGGCCCCCCCAAGCCCCGTTTTTGGCGTGAACGGCCTCAAGTAGCACTTTGCTGGCCAAAACAGGATGTGGGGCCTCCCGCGGCCCATTTTGGCTGCCAGAGGCACTGTGGGCTGGTCCTTTGCTACTTCCAGGCCGGTCCTGCAGGACAGATTTCAGCATCTCTGGTCTAGAAAATTTAACCCATCATTTCATAAGATGAACATGTGAGCTTTTACAAGATCTAAAGAGACGCAGGTGAAAGGCAGACAGCATCGCTCCACTAATTTTCAATAAATTTCTGCAATGGTTTACTCCAATCACCACCAACACAACCTTATTAATTATAGCTATAACAATCTCTCTACTGTAATAAACTCAATTTTCCTTCAAGATTAACCTGGCTACCCGTCTGAAACTATTGCTTGAATGAAAAATAAAAACTTTTTTTTTACCTATGTAGCCTGCTAGGTCTTTAAATTCTGGTCTGTTTGCAATAAGTTCTTCTTTCGTTGGAATGTTTATTCCCATGTAACATGGAAATTTTATTGGAGGTGAAGCCACACGGATGTGCACCTGTGAAGGGAAATGCTATTATGAGACTAGCAGTGTTTTAACTACATCATAGTTTGCAATGGCAAACACGAGTCAACTTTAAATGCTACAAGGATAAGGGTAAGAACAGAAAACACCGTTGAAGAATTGACTGGGTTTCTCTTAGTAGCAAGAACAGTAGTAGTTAGAAGCAGAAGAGTGTTGAGAAAGGAACAGTCATGAAAACATCTCGTCCCTTCTCCCTCTACTCTGATATGCTCACTTACCTCCTTAGCACCAGATTCTCTCAATAGTTTAATTATAGGGGAAATAGTGTTGCCTCGCACAATCGAATCATCAATAAGGACAACTCGCTTCCCCCTGAAGTTGTCTGACAAGACTCCAAATTTTTTGGCCACTCCCAGCTGCCTTAACCTCATGTTTGGCTGAATGAAAGTTCTTCCTACATATCTGTTTTTGCAAAGCACTTCAATGTACGGTAAGCCACACTGAAAACAAGCAAAACACGAAGGTCAAGGTACATTTTTGGGGGCAGTGATTAAAACAATTCCCTTATCAAATACCGTTGCTTTGCAATGAACTGACTTTTTAATTCATCGCTTTGAAATGCACCAAGGAAAGACCAAGTGCTGAAAGTCTGTATTAGTACAATCCCCTGTATTTCTTTGCGACAAAATTTATTCATTTGGTATTCTAATTCAGAGTAAAGGTAACAAGACATCCAAAACAATTTTTTTATCAGTTTTCCTGATGTTTTGTATTTTATTCGGCTCAAGGGGATTATAAATTATAATTAAAACAACAACAAAAACAAGGAAGGTGTAGAGCGGTACCTTTTGGGCATAGCCAAGGGCCGCAGGCGTTGCGGATTCTGGGACTGTGCTAACTAAATCTGCTTCCACTGGGGCCTCAATAGCAAGCTGTTGACCACATCTCCTCCTTACAGAATACACCATCTGACCTACGTGAAGAAGGAAAATGTCATATGTGTTTTTATGCGGAACTGGCCATAAATCTTTCTCCTGCTTTTAAGTTAGCTTTCTGAGGAGCACCTACCTAAATTTCAGTGATGATGGTCAGGTCTCATAAAAACTTGACCTAATAAAGTCAGATCTTTTTAATTTACATAGCAATTTCCATACGGTGCATTGAAGAGCCAGCAATAGCAACAGCACTTAAGAGTTATATACCGCTTCACAGTTATATACTGTTTTACAGCCCTCTCTAAGCTGTTTACAAAGTCAGCATCTTGCCCCCAACAATCTGGGCCCTCATTTTACCCACCTGGGAAGGACAGAAGGCCGAGTCAACCTTGAGACAGTGAGGATCAAACTGCTAAATTGCAATCAGTCGGCAGTCAGCAGAAGTAGCTTGCAGTACTGCATTCTAACCAGTGCGCCACCATGGAAGAACTACATAATTTTTAAAATCTAAAATAATGTATCCCAAATCTTTGATTTGGGGATAATTTACCTTCGAAGATGCTATCTGGCCTCGCAAAGTACACATATTCAAAAATGCAGAATGCTGCTGGATCTCCTTGAGGTCTCGGTACAATATCTAAAGTTAGGACTTCATATCTGGATATTTTCACAATCTCTCCAGGCATGACTTCTCGATAGTATCTTGAAAATATAGTGGTACATGTTAAACATCTCAACTGCTTTACTTAGAAACTCTGGTATTTGGTTATAGAAAAGGTTTCATTTTCAGATTGAAAAGATAATAACATGTTTTTTTCCCCTAAAGAGCAAGGGTATTTATGAAACTTTACATTTATTTCTTACTTTGTCAGATGTTTTTGATCATTATTCTGCACTTATTATTTATTAAACTTATACTCCCTTATAAAAACAGGGCAATTGTTTAAAAAATTTTTTTCTCAAATTCTACAAGAATTTACTTTCTTCTTGAAAGTGAAAATGGAAAGAGTTAAAAAGAAAAAAGTCCATTTTTCTTTGAGCATGCAAATTGAAGCTGTCAATTTCAAGAACAAATAAAATATATTCTGATTCTATGTGCATAAACAAAAGCATGATATTTAGGGCTTAATGGTTTATTTATAATTAATTTTCACAGATGAATTATTTCATTATTTATCTTTTAAAAAGTACCCTAATCCTAACATTGCAAAGTGATTCAGTGCGATATTGACTTTCAAGTCAAATGCTTTATTGTTTTAAAACTAAATATTACTATACTCCAATGTGGTAGATGCAATGTCCAGTTCTTGCTCAAAAAATGAAGAAATTATTGATTTGTTTTTAATTCCTCTTTAAACAAATTGAATTATTAACTTACTCTGCACCAATAGATAAAAAGCTACAGGATTCTGAAGAAACTACCCAGCCTTCAGTTTCAGCATTATTTTTCCCTGTAATAAATTCAACAATAATTAAAGAAATGTCTTAACAATTCTAAGAACTTATTTATGTCTGTTTAACTTTACATAGTACATTTGCTGGGGCTGCAACTGCTGTTTTCTGTAATAAAACTGAAGCCTACTTAAACAGACAACAGACACTTGCAGGGTATAATAAGTACACTGGAATTTTCCAAAACACAACAAAATGTTCACTAACAAAATATGTTCTTTACACTTTGCTGCGATTGCAGGATGAAAAATTGATCTGTCTACAGCAAATATACAGCAAAAAGTGTGAAAATAACTAATGGCACAGGTGATGCCAAAGATTCTTTTCCAAAATTTAAATCTAGTTCAAATAATTCTAAAAATATTTCTGGAAATTGACTGATGTATTTAAATTAAAATTTACATCGATACATTTGAACATGTTCTTATTTTCTGTCGTGATTACCAAAAATATTTATTTTCAAATATTCCAGATGTCACAGACCAATCATAAATATACCCTCTGTTTTACTTTACAGTTTAATTTAATATTTTATTATTATATTTTCCAGTGTATGTTACGTTTACTGGAGACTGGCTCAGAAACTTAAAAATAGGTGACTTTCTCATAACAATATGCAGCAATTACATTTTTAAAAGATAGGTGGTTCACTGATTAAAAGAAAACAATTTGAGAAAGGTAACAGTATTTTTTAAATGAACATACTTTCAGCTATAGTTCTCAAAGGACTATTTCAAGGGTCTTCAAACTTGACAGCTTTAAGGCTTGTGGACTTCAACTCCCAGAATTCCTCCTCCAGTCACATTAGCTCGGGAATTCTGGGAGTTGTTATCCACAAGTCTTAAACTTGCCAAGTTTGAAGACTCTTGGACTATACTAACACATAGGGAAACCGTACCTTTTCCATTGATATCACCTACTGGAACAAGACGGCCAATACAGAGAGGACGGTTCCCATAGGGATCACGAACTGCATAAATAATGTCTTTATGCATCATCAGAAGTGAATATGAAGTGGGTGTTTCATTCATCAAATTTTTAATCCTGAAATAGAAAAGCTAGTTTAATACATTGCTTATTTCAAGAATTCCAATGATCGGGAGGAGCGGGGCACTTGAGCAAATGGAGGTCTGTTGTATCGACTTAAATTATTTTCTCATCAGGCACACGATTTACCTGGCCACCCAATCTGGTGTATCATCTTGCTCTAAAGGAGGGGTGAATGCCAACAGCTGGGTGATCAGTTCACTATCAGAACTGGTAGATAGTCCCACTCCATGACGCATTAGCTGTGTATAACAAAAGACAAAGCTTTATTATAGGTATAGGTAACTTTAGTGCAGGTTCTCTTCCCTCCCCCCTCCGTGTGTGTGTGTGTGTGTGTGTGTGTGTGAAGTAGGCAGAGTGCCCGTGGGGACAGCTAAATGAATCCAGATGGACCATGTCATGAATTTAGCATTCTGTGCAGATGGTAAACGTTTTATTCCAGCATGGAAAAATGATGCAATAATTGATGTTATGGTTACACTGATTGTTACCAATATCTAGCTCCATACCCATGCTTCGCTACGAAACTATGTGGTTGGGCTTAGTTTTGGGGGAGGAAAATAGGGGAATTCTGCCTCGGCCTACCAGCATCCATCGGTATTCATCTGGCTAGCATCCTGTCAATGTGTGAGAGAGTTGAGGGCTGTTTGGAAGTTGAAACAATATTTGCTGCGTGAGCAAGGGGGAGACAGCAAGGACCCTGGGCATGGCTTTGCTCAACTGTTCTGCAGTAAAGCAGCTTGGTGCTGTGAAACTATAAGTGAAACTGAAACTCCTCTCCTCTGCTTGTGTTTTGCGTTTGGAACAGATTTCTTTTCAGGTGAGGACGGGGAGTTGAACTCCTTAGCATCAGAGTGTGTTAATAATAATATAGGAAATATTAATGCTCTGATGGTTGTTAGGGATAACATTGTTTACCCTAACTGGTTTAGGTAAAATAATAAATATGTTATCATGGTTTATAAGTTAAAGTGTCTGCAACTTTAACTGTAGGACTGTAATTAAGGGAGTGGTTGTGAAAGCACTTTAAAAGAAGCAAGACTGCAGCTTGCTCTCTCTCTGGCTTTGATGATCCCTGATTGCTGCATGGACTCAAGACTGCTTTGCTCGAACGGGAGAGATAAACAAAGGACTGATTTGTAAGTGAGCTGACATAGGATATTCTACACGGACTTTGCTAACTGAATATCCTTGAATGGACTGACTAAATGATACATGACTAATGGACTGTTATTTTGACTATGCTATTAACTCTAAATGGAATAAACTATATTTTTGATAGCACAAGCATATCTGTTATTTTTACTGTATGTTAACAAAACATACAAACTTATCTCACTCATTTATCTGTGTGCCTATCTGACTAACGCTGCACATTCTGTTTAGCTTGTCTCCTTAACCCTGGTTGGGGAACCCAGGCTTAACAATGGTCATTTAGAAAAACCCTTTCTTAGTGAGCACCTAGAAGCCAAGAGGAACATACGTGCCAAATTTCAAGTTTGTAGGCTTTACAGTTCTGGAGATTTTGTGATGATGCCTGAGTGGTATTTCACTTTTATATATACAGATTAACAACATAGTGTAGCATTACATTAAGGTATATAGTGCCTTCTAATAGACACTGAAACATTTCTTTCTATACTAACAATAACAAACATGTTTTGATCAAAGACAGATCAGGAAGTAGTTGCCATTTCCGGTCGTAACTAAGACTACTTTTCTCCCCTCAAACTTAAAACATTTTTACTATTGAAGCCTGCATTACTGGGAAACAACACGAAAAATTTTAGGCAACTTTAATAAAAGAAAGAAGTCTGTATGACCTTCCATTTTTCAGAGAACAGGAAACTGAAAGCAACTCGACCAGCCAAGATCCACCCGGCACGTCAACTATCTCACTAGAAGCAACAGCATATTGGATCACTGCTACACCACATTAAAAGATGCTTACTGGCTGCCTCTGATCATTTGTACCACCCATCTTCTCCCTCCCTAAAGGCAGAAACTTAAAACTGCAAAAAACAGTTTTGGTCAAAACAGCAAAGTCTTGCATGGAGGAAGCAAAGTTAGAGCTGCAGGCTTGCTTTTAAGTATGCAGACTGAAGTGTTTTTGAAGCTGTTTCCTAGCCTCATGTTCCATCAGAGGAGATGATTATTCAAAAAATTTCAAGTTGTGCAGAAATGGACAAATTAACCTTGGCATTAAAAAATAAAGACACTTCAATATACTACAATAGCTGGAACTGCTGGTACAAATGGATAGACCAAAGATAGATTTCACACTAAAAGGCGAAAGAGGATAGGATAGAATCGTGGTAGTGATATACAGATATATGTAAGGATTAAGTGTGTATATGCCATAAAATAAGGATAAAAAGGAGGTCTCACAAACTGTTGGAAGATGAAAATGTTTTAAATTGTTTTCTATCTTTTTCCTTCTATTTTCTTCTTCTTTTCTTCTTTTATTTTTTTCTCTTACATTTATATATGTGTTGTTGGTCTGTTTTAATTGTAAAATCAATAACATTTGTTTAAAAAAGAAGAAGCTGTTTCCCACAAAGCTCGGATAAATTCACTGATACTGTGACATACAATTTAGCTTCTGTGGGGACCTGTGTGAGCCTGCCAAGAACTGGCACGTATATAATAACAACAACCCTTGATTCACAGCTAAATTCATGCATCTATGCCATGCCAAAGAGGAGGCCTATAGGAAAGGAGACCGGATTTTGTACAATAAGGGGAGGAATGTAGTAACAAGGGAGATCAGAGTAGCAAAGAGAACATACTCCTGAAAAGCTGAGAAACCAGTTCTCAGCTATTGAACCAGCAACTGGAAGTCTGAAGAACATTATTGCAAGAGACCTTCCTTCCTTTACCGAAGAGAATTGGCAACTGGCAGATGCCTTGAATGTGTTCCACTGTAGGTTTGAGAGGACATCAGTATAATCTATCGCTACCTTCTCCATCTCAGATACATACAACAGCAGCCAAATCTCCTATACCTATCTCATCCCTCTGGGCCCTCCTCCGCCTCTGGTATTCTCAGAGAAAAGATGTGCAAGGACTATTTCATAGACAAAAGATCAGAAAAGCACCAGGCCCAGGCAGAGTAATTCCTTCTTGGTTGGAAGCCTGTGCTGAACAACTGGCCTCCATCTTCACTCACATCTTTAATAAGTCACTGGAGATGTATTTTGTCCCTTCTTGCTTCAACTGCTCCATTATCATGTCAGTTCCCAAGAAACCCTCCATCAGTAAGCTCAATGACTATACACCAATTGCTCTGATTTTTTGAGAGTTTAGTGCTGGCCCACCTGAAAAGCATTATGGATCTGCTGTTAGACTCCCTTGTAGTTTGCTTATCAAGCAAATACATCGGCAGATGATGCTTGTAACCTCTTGAATCCCCTATGCATGGGTCGTTATTGTAGACTTCAGCTCAGCGTTCAATACCATAATTCCAGAAATGCTTCACTCTAAATCAGGGGTGGGCAAACTACGGCCCACGGGCCACATCCGGCCCGTTGGTCTTTTTAATCCGGCCCATCGAAGATTGGTACAGAATTAAGGTTTGATGTGAATGATTGAATGATTGCATTCATTTGATTTTGACTTGTAATGACAGGCATTTCGACACCAGGTGGCGCATTAGGCGCAGTGACTTGATTTTGTGGAGATTTTGCAGTTTTTTATATGTATCGTATCTTGTGCTGACCCGGCCTGTCTGTCAAATTTTAAAAGTCAATGAGGCTCCCGAGCCAAAAAGTTTGCCCATCCCTGCTCTAAATTGATTCAGCCACCTGTGCCTTTCCGTACTTGTAGGTGTAACTTTTTGACAGATAGGAAGTAACAGGTGCAGCTAGAGAAAATTGCATCTAATACCCAGGCAATTAGCACAGGCGCCCCTCAGGGCTGTGCACTCTTCTCCATGGTCTTCTTATATACTAATGACTGCATGTCTCGGGATCCCTCTGTTATAGTACTGAAGTCTGCAGATGATACAAGTGTCATCGGTCTCATCTGAGACAGTGACGAGTCTGCCTATAGAAGGGAGGTTGAACGACTACACACTGTAGCAGTCTGGAGCTGAACATGTTTAAAACTGTAGAGGTGAGAATGGATTTTAGGAGGAGCCCTTCTATTTGACCACTTCTTGCTATATTTGGCAGAACAGCATCCACAATAGAATCCTTCAAGTTTTGGGGTTCTATAATCTCCCAGGATTTGAAATGAACACCTAACATTAGAACCACTATTTAAAAAACCCAAGGAAAAATGTTCTTCCTGCATCAACTCAGGAAGTTCAAACTGCCCCAAGAGCTATACAGTCATTATACAGAGCGAGACCGAGGAATGATTGAGTCTGTCATGATGTATTTCTGTAACTGTCTATCTTGCTACAGTAATCAAACAGAACAGGTACAGATTCCAATGGATAGTTAGGACTGCAGGAATACCTAATTGTCATAGTACTGTCTAATGTCTATGTACATTTTAGCCATGTTGTATGGCTAATCATCATCGTTATCATCATTCTTATCTTCTTCACTACCTCCTCTTATTTGTATTATGATTATGGTTACTATTACTCTGTTTTGCATGTACAATGAGAGCTTCTAAACTGGAGAAAAGTTCTCTGTGTATCTAATCACACTTCTGCTATTGCCATTGCTGTTATCTTCTGTACTGTTCTATTCTAATCAACTGACCGAAATAAATCAGTGGAATGGAACAAGCAGGAAAAAAAAACCTGGATCAAAAGGATAGAAAGATAGGTACTTATTTTAGTACATAATTTTTGTATTCCACATTTCTCATTCACAGAATGTCTACAAAAAAAAAAACCAACCCTTTGAGTTTGTACGACGAGGATTTCTCATTTTAAATTTAATATCACTGTTTTAATTAGCGTAGTATAACAATAGAGGCACGGGAGTGAGACAGAGATGATCAGATTCAAAGATCTCCTTAGATATTGGAAGTCAGTTTGGTGATTTTGGGTCAGACTGTTTCTCTCAGCCATAGTGTCATGCCCCTGATGGAGACTGACTCTGAGGAAGAGGAGGAACAGCAGACAGGGAGTGTGGCTCCAGAGGTAGTGGAGAAGGCTGGGGAAGGGCAGAGGCCGGCTGAGCAGTCAGAGGAGGATCCAGGCCCATCCTCTCTGCATCCTAGGGCACGCAGGGAGTAGAGGATAAGAGAGAGATGTGGTCTACAGGGGAGGAGTGGGCCTTGATCCTCTTCATGGGCTGCAGGTGTGAGATCTGCATAAAAGGTTGGACCTGCGTGCTAACAGACGCTGGAGACAAATTAGTGTTTTATTCCTAAAGAAGGTTTATCTTGGTTGGCGTTCTTCCAACGGACTGTCCCTGGTTATCTTCCTGAAGTTGGCAATTATCTATCCTGGTCTGTTGTAACACTTTATTCAGTGTGGTTTGGTTTTGGTTTTTGCTTCGTTATCGGCTCTTTGAATTTGAACTGTGTTTCTTGCCTTTGAAATGTTATTCTGAAAATAGTTTAGTCCTCCACTGTGAACAATTAAACAGCGAAGCCAAGTTGAAGGCATTAAAGGACTTTTAGTTACGTTTTGTTTTTTGTTATATTTCTGATATACTCTGGGTCATCACACCTAGATTGGGAACTTGAAAAACATCTATCTACCAACATAGACTGAATCAGCACAGTAAATAATGATATATAGCCTTCAACGTATCAATTTATTTTTAAGTCGCATCAATAGGCCACCCAATTCAGAACAATCTACTGAAGAAATCTTCTCTCTGCAGTGGATTGATTCAGGCTGATGATAATTATATACTAATTATGGAAGAACAGACATAGTTGATATTCACCAAATTGTTCGTAAATTCTCTAATTTCTGCCAAAGGTATGTAAAATGTACATCTTCTCAGTCATTTTCAGAAGCTGCACAAAATAAATTTCTGGAAGTGATTTACTTCTTTGGCAATTTGTTTCATTCACAACTACAGATACGATAGTAAACTAAACTGCACTCAAAACAATCTATTATCAGTATTACATTGGGTATGGTAGAGAATGAATTAAAGGTGAATATGATGCTGATTGGCACTCCTCTCTTCTCACCAGACTACCTTTTTGTGAGAGAACAAGGGGCCAGAGAATAAGCAGGCCATATCTATAGGCCTTAGATCTATGGGCTGTTTACCATCACCTGGGCAGATATGGTACGCCTAAAGAGCATGTGTTTCAGGCATCTATATGGGAGAATCTTCTGAGGGAGGATGTGTGAATGCTGAATGCATCAGTGATTATAAACTAACTAGCTTGATACCTGTACATTGCTATGAAACTATGTGGTCGGGCTTAGTTTTTGGGGAGGAAAATAAGGGAAAAAAATTCTGCCTCTGCCTACCAAGTCCATCAGTATTCATTTGGCTAGCGTGCTATCAGTGTGTGAGAGTTGAGGACTCTTTGGAAACTGAAACAGTATTTGCTGTGTGAGCAAGGAGACAGCAAGGAGCCTGGGCGTGGCTTAGCTCAACTGTTCTGTACTAAAGCTGCTTGGTGCTGTGAAACTAAAACTGAAATTCCTCTCCTCTGCTTGTGTTTTGGATTTGGAATAGATTTCTTTTCAAGTGGGAACAGGGAGTAGAACTCCTTAGCATCAGAGCGTGTTAACAATAATATACGAAATAGTAATACTCTGATGGTCATTTCAAAAAACCCTTTCTTAATGAGCACCTAGAAGCCAAGAGGAACATACGTACCAAGTTTGAAGTTTGTAGGCTTTACGGTTCTGGAGATTTTGTGATGATGCGTGAGTGGCATTTCGCATTTATTTATATATAAATTTAGAGGGGCAGGATGGAAAAGATTTCAGAATAATAAGAGTTGGAAAAGACCTTGGAAATCTTCTAATCTAGTCCAACCCCCTGCTTAGGCAGGAAATCCTATACCATTTCAGACAAGTGGGTTGTCCAATTTCTTCTTAAAACCTTCCAGTGTTGGAGTGTCCAGTGTTCACAACTTCTGGAAGCAAGTTATTCCACTGATTAATTGTTTTAACTGTCAGAAATTTCTCCTTAGTTCTAGGTTGCTTCTCTCCTTGAGTAGTTTCTATCCATTGCTTCTTGTTCTTCCCTCAGGTGCTTTGGAGAATAGCTTGACGCCCTTCAACTTTGTGGCAAACCCTGAGATATAGGAACACTGCTATCATGTCACCCCTTGTCCTTCTTTTCATCAAACTAGACATACCCAGTTCCTGTAACCGTTCTTCATATGTTTTAGCCTCCAGTCCCTTAATCCTCTTCGTTGCTCTTCTCTGCACTCTTTCTAGAGTCTCAACATCTTTTTTACAACATGGCGACCAAAACTGGATGCCGTATTCCAAGATGACTCAGAAGGTGAAAGGAAAGCTTCATACAAGCTCAGATTGCTGCGGTGCATTAGGGCTGGGTTTAGGATTCAGGTTTCCTTCCAAGTGACCTCGACCGCTACAACTTAAACCTTCTAATGTATTTGGACTGTACCCTTAAAACGATCTTTGCATCCTATTACTACCCAACGGATATAAACCTTCTCTAGTATGAGTGAATTTACTATCCTTTTCCACTTTCTCATCTTGGGAAAACAGAGCCATACCTTTCTCCTCAGTCGCACAGCATTCGTTAGCTCTCCATTGTGGGCGACCGCAATCTTCCCGTGCAAAGTTTCCACCACAAACGGTTGACAATTATCAAGGACAGATACCCCAGAGGTAGAGTATCTTGTATGGCCGATTCCAAGATTTGAAACATACAGTTTCTTCAGACTGTCTTCGCTGAACACGTGATTAACCAGACCCATTCCCTGTGAAGAAAAAGGAAATGGGATGGATGAACTAAAATGGAGTTTTCAGTATTGCTTACAGTGGACAGCAGTGTCAAACTAATCCCTTTGAGCTAATTGGGAAGAAGAAAATTGGACAACTCACACCAATCCAAAAACAAAAAACGAAACCCTCCCTTCCCATGCTCCAGATCAAATATCTTCCTAACTCAAGCCCCATCCTAGCCCAATGGCTGGGAGAAAACACAGGTCTTTGTAACCCTACGGAGGAATAAAAGGGTAGGAATTCCTCATATCTTAGGTGGGACAAAGTTTCAAAGAACTTGCCTCCCAAGACCTATCAGGTGGCAACATTTAAGGGAGTACACCTGCCCTAGTGTTGGGATTCAAATGTTTTTACTACCAGTTCTGTGGGTGTTGCTTGGGGGGCATGGCAGGGGAAGGATACTGGAAAATCTCCATTCCCATCCCACTCCTGGGGGAAGGTTACTGCAAAATCCCATTCCCTCCCTACCCCATTAACCTGCTTTCCAGCTCCGTTCTCCTGTGCAGGGCAACAAAAGACCCAGCCAATCAGCTGGGACTCGGAAGGCAGAGGAATAGATGGGGGCGGGGCCAGAGGCAGTATTTGCCAGTTCTCTGAACTACTCAAAATTTCCACTACCGGTCCTCCAGAACCGGTCAGAACCTGCTGAATACCACCTCTGGCATGCCCTATCTGGCTTAGTGTGATGGGAAGATACTCTCGGGGAGACTGTCCTGAAAATAACCTAGATATTTGCCATTTGGTGTTTTAACCAGCACCATGAATTGCACTGGGAAAGCCACTGGAAGTCAATGTAGCCCACGCAGCACTGGTTTACTCAATTGAACCGCAGGGCATCCAATGCATGTCACTTTTTTTCTGAGCCAGTTGTAGCTTCCAGAAGGTCTTCAAGGGCAGCCCCATGGAGTGTTATCCACAAGGGAGGCGATTAAGACATCCCTTAACTCAATCCATTAAATCAATTTACAACACATGCAAATAATACTGCATGTTATCATTTTCTAAATGTTTTTTCCCTTTCCTCTTGTGACAAAGTTATGTTCATTACTTTATAATGCTCTTTATAAAATGTTGATGGTTAGATGTGTGAGTTACAAATTACAAATGGGAGTGTCAAAATCCTGCACAGACGACGTCTTATTTACATCAAATATATTCATACACTGAAATATTTTGAGTTCTCCCAGCATTCATTTTTAAAGAGAGAAAACAAATTAGAGCAATCTCCACATCTTCTTCTTTTACCCCTGAAGGACTAGGCTGGGCACAGCTCCCAGAGAAAATCTACTTATGAGGCAGCTAAAGTTAACACCAGTTTGATGGCTCATCAACATCGTCATGCCCCTGGTGGAGTCGGACTGTGAGGGAGAGGAGGAACAGCCAACAGGGAGTTGAGGTGTGGCTCCAGAGGTTGTGGAGAAGGCTGGGGAAGGACAGAGGCTGGCTGGGAAGTCAGAGGAAGAACCAGGCCCATCCCCTCTTCATCCTAGGACACGCAGGGAGGAACGGAGAAGGAAACAACTTGGCTTACGAGAGAGGAAGCGGCCATGATCCTCCTCATTGGTTGCAGTTGGGAGACCAGTATATAAGAGAGATGATTACAACACAGCGTTGCCAGAAGCAAAGTGTGTTTTATTTTGGGTTGAAGTTACCTTGGTTGGTGTCCTTCCAACAGACTATGCCTTGTTATCTCCTTGAAGTTATTCTGGTCCGTTGTGGAAATTTCTTCATTGTAGTTTGTTTTAGTTTTTTATTTCAGCTCTATCTGCTCATTAAATTCGGACTGTATTGCTTTCTTTGGAAGACTAGTTTTGAGTACATTTTATCTCCAACTGAGAATTATTGAACAATGGGGCCAAGTTGGAGGCATTAAAGGACATTTATTTACATTTTGGATTTTGTTACATTTGTGTTATACTCTGGGTCAACAACATCATATGAAATCTCCCCCTGCCTCCCTTTGGGAATACCAGATAATATTACCTTGTGCACTTTGAAATGTGCTGATTCTCCATCACTTGTCACAATCCCCGCACTCTCTTGGCCTCTACGAGAAAAGGAAGAGCAGGTAAGGAATCTGTATTTCTGAGTCTGGATCTTTATGTCACCAGAAGGTGCCATTCATGGTTGAGGGATTTTTACAGGTGTTGTGAAGACCCCAAGATCTGCAAAAAGCTTTGTAAACTGTAAGAAAATAACTCTTCCTCCTAAAACAAAAACCGCACATGAAGAAGAACAATACATAAAAGCAATTGTGGGAATGGGGAGATGGAAAGAAAAGTTATATAAAAAAAGACGGTTGACTGGAACTTTAAAGAAAAGTTATCACACTGCAATATTTAGTTGGGGAGATCCTTTTTTCCTGATAAGTTCAAATGCTGAATATGTGATATTGGTCCACACACACCCTTTAACTCTGTTTCTGCAGACTTCATAATTATTAGACAAAAATAGGTTTTCATGAGAAGAAAAAATATTCCAGAATCCCAAGATCTGAACACCTTCTAGAGTCATAATTAAAAACAAAAGCATTTTCTCATGGGAAGGATTCTTATAATTAATTCCAAAACCTTATTAATTCCAAAAAAGTATCTGGACATGTAACTTCCCAAAATAAAACTTCCAATTACCTTTTTGCTGCTTTTCCCCTCACCCCATTTTTAAAAAGTCCTTAAAATGGTAATTTCAAGCTACTTTTATTAAGGCTTGAAAGAAACTCAACCACTGTTTTTAAATTTGTTGCTCCAAAGCTTCCTAAAACCTAAAAAGTTAACAAGAATTTTCTGAAAGTGATTTTGAAAAGAAAACATGTGTACCCAATTTTATTTTATTTTTACCATGGTTTGTGCAAAAAGATTATTCCCTTGTGTCCCAAAGCCCTAATTCTGGAGACTGCTGTTTTGCAGTATTCTCATGAGAAGCAACCGTCTGGAGCACTTCTGAGTAATCTCAAGTCTTTTTGTTATCCAGAGAGCAATTTAAAAAAGAGGTGGTTTATTTACTGGCTCTTCATTCCACCAGTTGTTGGCGGAGTCAGTCTTCAGTTGCCATTTTTCCCACAGAAGTCACTTTCTCTACTATATGAGAGGCATCGCTTGCAATAGTACGTAAGAGTGCTTATAATACCATTTCCTAGTTAGATGCCTTCCTTATCATGTTGCGTCTTTGACGTTTAGTCCTGCTGGCCACATGACCACGGAGACGTCTTTGGACAGCGCTGGCTCTTCGGCTTTGTAATGGAGATGAGCACCGCCCCCTAGCACGTATGTGTGGAAACGACTAGCATGTATGTGCGAGGGGAACCTTCACCTTTACCTTATAGCATGTTGGATCACAATCCCCAAAATTCCATTAAGCATTGCTGTAGTTCCCATTATATTTGAAGAGCCTCGGGTTTGCTAGGATGCCAGGCTCAAAGTTTCCCATCAAAAATTCTAAATTGAAATATCTTTGGTGGAGAAAAACGGAAAAAAGGCATTGCCTTTCTCTTCCTTCTCAGAATCCTTCTGTAATATGAACCTGTTGGCTAGTTATTTAGCTGCCATGGCAACATCTCGCAAGTATTATGGAACACCGAGGTTCCTTTGTTGACAGGGGGATCTCAATTAGCACCTGAGATAGTTGCAGAACCTAGATTTGGGGTGGTGGAAGACCCTTAAAAAGAAACATTTATATAGAAGAAATATATCTACAGACTATATATGATTCCTTCCAAAATATCATCTAAATTCAAATAAATATTTTAATGAAATGTTTTATTTGAATATATAAAACAGAAAATGCAAATTTAATTGAAATAATTTTCAAACCAACTATATTAGCATTGAAGTGTGTTATCAAATTTTCTATCAAGATGAATCTTGCATTTATAAAGGATGTCATGTATTTGCTCCAGACAATACAAAAAGAATAGAGACATGTTTTCCATACAAACTTGAACTTAATTTCCTTGGTTTGCTTTTAGCATATTATACTTGATTCACTCAGTAGACTACTGAAGTGGAACTATTATTGAGCATCACTGAATGCTCAGAATTCAAATTACAGTGACTCCATTAGTTAAGAACCATAAAAGGCTTTGTGAAGGCAAATCAAGCATTTAGGAGAAAAGTAAGTATGTGCATGTGTGAAATTATGATTTACAGTTTTGAAAGGGATTCTAAACCATGTGAGAAAAAAAACAAATATTTTACAAAACCAAAGGCATCATTTGCTAGCGAATCTTGAGAGAATCGGGGTGCAAGTGTTTTCATTCCAAACAAAATCATAGCCTATAGTTGTGCGTGTGTATGTATATGCTGACATATACATTGGACAACACCTCCCATCATCCTCAGCACCTAGCTAGGCTGGTGATCCAATGCCTCTGGAGGGGACCAGATGGAGGAAAGCTTGGAGCTCTTATGTACATTAAGAGCAGAGATTATATTTAAAGCCCATTGCATAACAAAGGTTATACAGAATGCATTCCATCCCTGGAATTGTGCTTAATTTTTGCAGAGCAGAAAACAGCTTATTTGGGGTGCCAATGATTAACAGACTTTGCAATCATTTCTGCCCGAGCTGATTTATTTTGCTGCCTCTAAGACGGAACCTGCTTATTTGGCAGTTTCTCAAGTTACTCCCCTCAGGCAGCTTGAGCCAGTAAAACTGGATCCTTTCATCTCTGTGGAGCTTACTGACAATCAGCCGTCTGGTTTCCTAGGAAACGCAATCTTGGCTAGAAATAGTGAATCATTTCCAGGTCACTTTCAACATGGAGAGTGGAGCAGGAAGGCACTGGACTGAGGAGGAGGTTAAAGCCTTGCTAAGCGTCTGGTCAGAAAAAAATATCAGAAAACAACTCCATGGGACCTTACGGAATAAAGGGATATTTATTTACATTGCTAAAAGGCTGCAGGAATTGGGGATCTGCAGAGACTGGAAACAGTGTCGGGCAAAGTATAAAAATCTGAAATATGAATATAGGACAGTTAAATATGCCCACAACTCAGGAGATGCTACCAAGACTATGAAGTTCTTCCATGAGCTGGATGCAATATTGCAACATAAGCCTGTCACCCACTTAACAGAGGAGGAGAACAGCAGGTGTTCAGCCAATGACATCATAAATGCCACCAAGGAGAACAATGAAGGTAAAAACAACCATCCCAAACTGTTTTCTTTTTTTCCTCCTCCTTCTTCTTATTGCTGTTATCTAAAATACATACAGGCTTGTAAAACTCAGGCCATGCAAGGCACTGCAGATGACATAGCTGGTAGAACAAACCGACTTAATGTGCTCCCTTATCTGTGTGTCTGTTGGGGAAGGTTGGGGGGTGGGGAGAGAAGGAGGAGGGTGAGTGTTTCTATAAATACATAAACTTAAATTAAACCAGCTGCTGAGCTAGCTAGTTTCCTAAGCCGAATTCCTCTAGAGAAAAACAAAATCAAAACAAAACAAAAAAGAGACTAAGGGCCGGCAAACTTCTGGTTTTATTGCTGGTTTATCTGTAACGTTGCTAGGTTTGAATAGAAAATGCTGGGCCATGAACAATATATATATGCAATATATATATATATATCTATATATTTATGTCACTCCCAGTGATATGTTTATGCCCTGCTAGAATTTAAGCAAAAGGACCAGAAATGTAGATCACCTGCTCGCAGTGATGGAAACATGTTGTTGCTTTGGAAATTTTGTTTTTCCAAGAGATTTGTCTTACCTTGCTAAAGAACACTTAAAACACATAAAAGTTCTTTTAAATGGTGAATCAACTGCTGAGATGAAAAACTATATTGACAAGAGTTTTGCATGTTTGCATGTGATGTATTTTGCTTGCCTGCTGGAAGTCAGATAATATATTTTTGGGGAAAGGAAAAAAAAAAAGCCCAAAGCCAAATCAAGCCACTTGACAAAAAGTATTCCTTGATAATAAATTAAGAGCATGTGTAAATTATTATTTCATGAAGCTTTCAAGCATTGATTTATAATCACAGGAAGATTTTTTCCCCTTTAAAACATGATCAGGGAAGTAATTTAAAAGGTTTCATTTTCTTTAGAGAATTCTGGGTTAAATATTTGATTGTAGCAACAAGAACCGAAAAAAGTCTGCATAAACCTTGCGATGCACATTAATTTGTTTCAAATTAATAACATAAAGACACTGGTTTTTTTAAAAAATAACTATCTTTAAATAATGTAAAACAATGCAACAAAAGAGAGGAAAACCCCATAAATTGAATCTTGTGTCTAGATAAATAGTCTATAGTCGTTTGTTCCCGGTTTTGAGGATGAGTAAATGGGTTTTATGGTTCTGTTTTCACAGTTTATCAATTCCAACTTACATATACAAATTATATTTAAAAAAAATTTGAGATCCACAAAGAAAAGCTATACCTTTCCCCTTTCTATAAACATGTGAATCATGTTTATAGATGTTTGTTGGAAAAAGAGCAGCATACCAAGGACACTTCTCACCTATTATTCTTGAAATCTCTAAATAAAGATGTTAATTATGTTACAGCAGCCTAGCGGGAGTTTTTCCCCTAATCCAAATCAAAGAGTTGAATCTAATGGCTTTGCAACTAAGTGAACAAAAGCATGTTTCCCTTCCCCCACTTCCCTAAAGTACTATCCAGTGGTACATAAAGGAGTGAAGGACTCTTGTTTGAGGAAGTAGATTACTACCCAGAAAGAAAGGTGGCATTTGCAAAAATTAGTACTGTAATGGCACTTTCAGATTATCTTCAGAAATGGTTCCTCCTTCATTGTTAATAATTCTGTAGTAAAAATAAGCCACACTTTCATGGGGTGAAGAGCAGGTGGAGGCTATCCATTGCCTACACTTTGGAACAACTTCTGTGTAGTAATTGAACCCAATTTTCCATAGACTATTAAGAATGGGGTTCTTTCTTACAGCCTTCAGATGGGTGAGTTGGAGCCATCAGATTGCTTATACAATGATGATGATTTGTCTGCCTTTATATTCTTTTACTAGAGAGGTTTTATTGTAGTGTATTTCTATTGATGGAGAAAACATAGAATCTTTGTAACGTTGATAGAATACTAATCATATCAAATCAATCCAATCCATGAATCAATCACACCTTTTGAAAATAGAAAGCCTCGTGAAATGTGGTGTTTCCTACAGCAGTCCAGGGCTGCAGAGTAAAATGAATTCTGTGCAAATGCTTGTGCAATTAATTTAGTAGCTATTGTTTCACAGATTATTATCAGCCCATGGGGAAAGGTTAGTGCTCAAATTGATTAGCCATATTTAACCAGTCTGGCCTGACACAATTCCTTTCATTATGCAAACTACAGGCCCTGTTTGGGTTCTCCATTATCTCAGAAAATGTTGGTTTATAGAATAAATAAATAGTATTACGATTTATCATGAAGTGGGAAACTACCTATTATGCAGCCATGGGATTAACTATTTAGCCAAGTGTTTCTTGAATGGAGAAAAACTCTCAACAACTACAAGGAAGAATCAGAATTCTCCTTGGACAAAGATTAAGGTCGCTTTGGATAGTGAAATGGGCGGCAAATAAATTTAATGAATAAATATTATGGTATTTGTAAAGTAAAAAGGAATTGTAGTTTGGATTTGGATTCAGAGAATATGGCACTTCCAATTTTGGAGTCTATAAGCATCTTAAACTGTTGTAGTAGAGTTCCTAAGATGGAAAAATATCAATATTTATGATGGAAGCATTTAAATCAGGTTTCCAGTTTTATTCAGTATATACATTTGTAAATAAATGTAAGTCTTTAAAATTGAATGGGAACCCAAAAGGTATGGCAGAATCACTGCTGGGACATCCTGTAATTCAGAGAAGTCAGATGTGCTAACAATAAGTTTGCATCAAGGATGGGAAATATTTTTTTTTGGCTTTATGGCATGTGGGAACCATCACCCCAAAGTAATTGGGTGATGTCATAAAAGCTAGGCTTTACTTCATCACATTTCTGTTTAATTAAAAGCTGAAATAATATGATTACTCCTCAGGCATGACTTGAATGATTTATCACTTTGTAGCATATAATAAATATAGAGTTGTCCCAAGTGCAGTTTGCAGAAAGAGCTAATGGATATACCTATTCTAATGACAGTTCCTTGGATGTAATTCTTACCTGAGGCTAACTTTAAGCAATTTTAAAATGTTTATAGACTGGGAACTAAATGCTGCAGTTCCAAATCACTTCATTTAAAAGCTGGACCTATTCAAGCAATTAATTAAAACTTAATTTGTTGATAATGTTGAATGATAGTAAAGTAAGTAGATACTACCTTTTATTTAGAGCAACTTGTCTGGCAATGTCTCTTTAACATTCTGTTGTATGAGTAGAGTTTTGTTCCTGCTTCCATCCTGCTTTCATACTGTATACACAAATGTACAGAAATAATGTACATTATTTATGCCTCTTCTCTTTCATTTTCAATTCTGAGTGGCTTAGACATGATTTATTCTAGCTGAGTTGATCAAATGCACACCTTGACATTACAAGAAATCATGATTCAGGACATTGTATGGCGATGTTCAATTTTGTGGTTTTATCAATCCTTTTGCACTCCCAAGATGGATATGTGCTAGCATATCCATGTATTTTTCAATATACTCTATGCCCTCCCTACCTACACATATTTTCTTCTTTATAATTCCAGGTGAAGTCTCGGTTACATTGGAAGAAGAAGACGACAATGACGAAGAAGCTTCTACCAACCCACTGCTTTTTATTTCCCATTGCAGGCCTATTGAGCTAGGTAATGAAAGGCAACATATGAGAGTGATGAAATGGATTGCTTTCCTTTATTGCTATTTCAGTGGCATGACCATGGTGTATTCTTAGGTTGGAGGTTGTTGGAGGGAGCAAGTAGAGGATTCAAATAAATAAATAAACAAACAAATAAATAAATAAATAAGGCAGTTTTTAGTACATGGTTGTGCATACCATTTATCATATCCTCCTCCACAAATAAACTTGTATAGGTAACATACGTACTGCAAAAGTTCACTAGGAAATATAAAATGCGAGATTATTAGCATCTCTTTCTTAATTATTGCCTTCAGAGAAAATGTATTGGAAAATGTTTTGTGTGTCCCTCCCAACTGAAAAGCCCAAGTCCTGAAACAACAAAGCCCAGTCAAGTTCAATCCTTTAATTGCTTATACATAATAGTTGCCAAATCTTGCCAAATTAAAGCTATTGAAGCAAGGGTCTTCAAACGTGGCAAGTTTAAGACTTGTGGACTTCAACTCCCAGAATTCCTGAGCTAACATGACTGGAAGCGGAATTCTGGGAGTTGAAGACCACAAGTCTTAAAGCTGTCAAGTTTGAAAGCCCCTGTATTAAAGCTTCTAATCTACTGGACATACTCTGAGAGGTGTTAGGTGTGTGGCTATCCTGAACCTCTTTCCCCATCCTGGAATGTGCAGTCTCTTAATCTGGACCTCTCTCTGGGAAAACTTGTGTTGCAAAACTGTCCCCTGCTGCTTCTTCAGTTGCATGTTCCATCACACCAACGTGACTGAATATAACCATAAAGGAGAATATTTGTAGCTCAGGATTGAAATGAGGGGTCCTTGGTGCTCTCTAAACTTCTTTTCTTGCAGACGTTTCATTACCCAAACTAGGTAACATCACCAGTGCTAGTAAGGAGTGTCGTTTGCTTTCAGTTCATATTCTAGTGCAGGGGACTTCAAACTTGACAGCTTTAAGGCTTGTGGACTTCAAACTCCCAGAATTCCTGAGCTAACATGACTGGAGGAGGAATTATGGGAGTTGAAGTCCACAAGTCTTAAAGCTGTCAAGTT